>LVTN01002275.1:0-15962 GCA_001649415.1 Musa itinerans
TTGATCCTTGTAAAAATGAAGCATGATTTTAACTTCAATCGAAGTAAACTTACAAATAGCTGGTATCACAAATAGACTTCCTCCTGCATGCAAAAAGATAAATAAAAAGGAAGAAGTTTTCAAAGCTATCTACATGTCATGTTTTGAGATGTTTGTATATTTGGTATCCTATCACTCTTTGTTGAAAAATGACATGAACCTGCCAAGGAGATCGGAAGTTGAGGGAGTCAACATGCCAATTGGGCAATACGCTGAAGGATCGAACGAAGTGTCGGATGCACCAATGACATTCCAAACAACATACGATTCATACTTTTAATTATGTATCTAGATCGAGTTAGTTTAGGACTAATTGAGTCAGTTTTAGGATGAAACAATGTCAATTCAATTAGGGGCCAATTGGGCCTGAATCAGGGCTGAATTAGGCCAATTGTTTGGCCCATTCAATGTCTTGTAGTAAGGTTTGATAGTGGTACCGCCCAGATTGGACAATGGTACCGCCTAAACACAGTCTTCAAGATTGTGTCAAGCGGTGTACTACCAGATTGGGTGGTGGTACTACTACCTAGGGTCAGAGAGTACTAGCGGTGGTACCGTCCAATGTCAATGCTGTAGGCGGTAGTACCGCCAGCATAGGTGGTGGTACCACTAGGACCCGGGAAACCCAAGATGAGATCTTTTATGGCTCTATTTTTTAAGTCATTTGGGGTCTATAAATACCCTAGATATTTCTGCTTAGCAAAGCAAGAATTGAGTAGAAAGAAAAAATATTCTTGAGAAAGAAAGGTTGTAATCTCTCTTGAAGTTTATGGACACTTCTTCCTAGTATTTAGAAGTTGTTCTAAAGGGAGAAATAAGGTCTAAGAAAGAGAGATTATAAAGGTTCTCTCTTGAGCCTATGAAAAGGAGAAAGAGTTATAAGGGTGGTTGATCTTTGCCTATTGAAAGAAGATCGGTAGTGGAAGCCGATGGCCTCGAGTGAAGAGGAATCGAGAATGGATGTAGGTCATGACGACTGAACCACTATAAAACTCAGTTTGCATTTCTTTCATACTTTTCATTTATATTACAAATTGATTTACTTGCTTATTACTTTTATTGCATCTCGAATTTTGATGATGAAACCAATTGATAGAGTTTATTATCTAATTTACGTTTTGAGTGACGTAGGACTAGCTTCGATCATGAACAGATAATTAAAACCTGAAGAATCAATGTTGGGCCAAAGTGGAACATGTCTAGAGATTGGATGTCGGGCTGAAGGATCGATCGATGTGTCGGTAGAAAGCTTCATGCCATGAGTTTGGGCATCGGGCCATGAAGATCAGACATTGTGCTAAGGAGATCAAATGTTGCGAGAAGACAACATGCTGATTGGGTAATATGCCAAAGGAGAGGACGATGCGCCGAATGGTCGGATAATAAGACCCTAGCATGGTTGGGTCCTACTCAACCAAGAAGCAGATAACAAAAACCCTATGAGATTATAATAAACCCCACCTAGCCGCCTCTATCCTATAAAGAAGAGTGGCTAGGGTTTATATTTGGGCCTTTGGGATTCCTAGCTGCCGCCCCCCTTACTAGGCCGGTTGGCTAGGGTTGAGGGCAAAAGGGGTAACTCACTTAGGAAGCAGCCCTTAGGGCTAGGGTTTGGAGCCCTATATAAGCATGTTGCCTTCATCTCTTTGAGAATAAGATCTATCTACAATTGTAGCCATTTGACCGACTTCTAGGAGGGTGGAACCCCTATAGCATTCTAAGGAGTGATTCCCTCAAAGATTAATCTACATAGAATTCCTCTAGGGTTCTATCATTTGATATCAAAGCAGCAATCTTGCTACTTTTACTACCACCTCTGTCGCCCACCACTAGCCAAGCAATTCCCATAATTGCTCTTGACGTCGCCATCTCCACCATCATCTTCTGTTGTAGATCAAATCAATCTACTACCATCACCTCCAATTGCATTAAGAGATATGGTATTCTCCTAAAACCAATACCTTTTTCTACTGTAATTTTCCATCCAAAATACCAAGAAGAAGTCTTCTTATTTATCCCATACTGCGAATTCCTTTTGTCGTAAAAATTATCATCTTTGCGAATGAAGGATTGCTACAGAAAATTTCAACCGCATATTATTGCCTTTAACCGATCTATTTGCTATCCTTTTTTAATGAAATTTCTTATATGCTTCAAAGATCATCTTGGCTTCCATCTAAGATTGATCTATTGAGGAATTCATCTCTAAAAATGTTATTGTGTTACTGCAAATTTTCATCGTAAATTGTTAGAATTTTTTGACTAGAATTCTACTATCACAACTTGCACCAATTTTCTTACTATTATACTGTCAAACATTTCTTAATTAAATTGGTCATCATTGCTATTATCTAAACTGAGATTTTGCTTTCAAATTACCTCCTTAAATCTCTCAGTTTTTGCTAGAAATTTCATTGAGAAATCGCTGTTTCTTCGATGACAATTCTGCTCTTACAAGACAATACCTATCTGCAGCAAATTCCACCAATTTCTATCAAACCTTTGCTGCCATCTACCATAGATCTAAAACTTTTTTTCCCTAACCTTCATCCACTATCATCACAGCCCTAAAACTCCACCAAACCACACCCTCAAACCGTACCCAAAATAGCCACAAAACAAGCCTAAACTGCAGCCTATATCCACCAATCCACCAACCCTTTCGACCACCACTTCTCTCAACCGATATATGCCTTTAACTGGACAACAAAAGAGAGATATTAATATTACAGATTTGGAGGTATATACTGGCATCTGAGGAGGCAATCAATACTAAATTCGAAACCTTCGAGATGTGAATGGAGGATATGATTCGGACTCTCTTTACCGAACTCTGTTTGGGCCAACCACCAAGCCCAAAGAAATCACATCAAGGAGAGAGCTCCGACCAATCATACTAAGCCTGAAAAAATGACTTTCAAGAGAGGGGAGGTTCTATAATTGATCCCTACTATACATGTATGAAGGTGGACTTCCCTAGATGGGAAGAAGGAGACTCGATTGGTTGGATCTCACGTGCGGAGCGATATTTTCGGTACCACAAAACCACGAATGCATCTATTGTGGAAATTACAGCTATACATCTTGAAGGGGATGCCATACAGTGGTTTGATTGGTTTGAATACACTCATGGAGTCCTCTCATGGTGACAATTCATAGAAGGACTGCTGATCCGCTTCGGACCAACTAATTATAAGAACCTTAACGAACAACTAGCAAAGATCCGACAAACCTCCACCATTTAGGAGTACCAAACTAGGTTTGAAAGGTTATCTAATCAAACTAATGATTGGTCTAAAAAATAGCTATTAGGGACTTTTATTGAGGGCTTGAAGCCAGAGATCTAGGGAGAAGTTAAAGCATGACAACTGTACATGCTTTTGGTAGCCATCTGTTTCGCACGACTTCAAGAGAAGTGATTGAACCATGAAGTGCTCTAATACCAGGTGTTAGAACCCTTGCAAATTCTAAACTTGGGGTTGATCTCTTTAGGGGATCGACCTCTTTGGAACTCTATAGGGGTTCCTCCCTCCAAGTTGTTGCTCAAAGGCTACAAAAAAGATTTATCTATTAATATGGCTATTTATAGGGCTTTTAAACCCCAACTCCTAATATGACTCCTACTCAAGACTCCTACTTCTAACCAACTCCTAATAGGACTCCTAACTCATATTCCTTTACAACTTCTAATTCTTCTCTAAGAAACAACCTCCTAACCCTAGTCAGCCTCTTCACCTCTTTAATAGGGGTTGGCTTAGGTTGGTTTTACATGAATGCCTCTCACAATTAGGACTCTCATAGCTAGAGTCATAACAGATGCCTCATGACTTAGGTAATTCCAGCTAAATCCGTGATAGTAGGGTGACATCAAACCTTGGTTATGTATATGATGAATGACACATCTACACTGAAAATAGTAGATGAATATTGAGGTTTGTATTATTTTCAAAATTCATATACGTGTAATCGACTTGTTTACAAGAGTTTTTTATCTAATAAAAAACAATTACTTTGAATTAGTTACGATTGGATTATCTTATCATTTTTATGTGGGATTACATCATATTATTTATTTATACATCATATAAAAAATAAAATTTTGATTCTATTTAACTTACAAATATCCTTACTGTCTATATTGAGATTTTGGAATCAAATAGCTTACAAATATCCTTAGGTCAGTTTGGAATCAAATGACTTAAAAAGCTTTTTCGGTTACCCACCATGTTTTTTTTTTTTTCTGTCTTTATCTTTCTTGGATATAGTTATTGACATGTAGAGTGTAGATGATGCTGGGAATGAAGAAGACCTCTCCGGCCATTGCTTCTGCAATGTCTAATCTCGCTCCTGGCCTCATCTTCATCGTTGCAGTCTGCCTCAGGTACGCATTCTTACACACTTACATCCGTAAGCACTTGGCTTGCATTTGACACCATCTCAGATAATGTCCACGTTCTGCTTGTCAAAATGTCTGACTGAGTCATGTTGCTGCATCAATAGTTTCAGTGCCTTGCAGGTTGGAGAAGTTTGAGGTAGAATGCTGGTACAGTAGAGCCAAAGCCGGGGGAACATTTGTATGCTTTAGAGGTGCTGTAGCAATGAGCTGCTTCCACAGCAATTCCAATTCTCCCAACTTAACAAGCAAGGAGCCAAAATTATTGATGAAGCACTTGGACAAGGACACCTACAGCGATTGGATCTTAGGCTGCTTCTATCTCTTAGCAGCAGTAGTTTTGCAATTGCAGGTAATTAGCTCCCAAATCAAACTGTACTATTGGCGCTCTTCACTGTGAACACACAAGGATTTTGTTTTATGTCAACAAACATGTGAAAACACAATGGAGAACCATTACGGATCAAATAGGCTGTTGCTAGAAACTAGTCTTGCTTGCAAGAATTGCAATCAGGTTCTTCATAATCATTCAATTGGATCGTTCCTAGCTTGCTTTATTCTGTTGTGTTTGATTTATGTAGCAAACTAACATTTGAGGCAAACTACGATAGATATGAGAAGTTTATATCTACCAATGTAATCTAACTGTTTGTAAAAATGCAAGTTTAGAACTTTCTAAATCTTTCTCCTCAGGACAACTAAGTATGATTTCTTTTTCAGCATTAGTGCAGACTGCAATATGATGAGGTTCATCTTCATGCGTGATAACTTCTGTGCTGGTTTCTGCTCTCACTGCACTGATGCAAGTCCTAACACAAGGCAAAATACATGTTGGTGACACTGCCATCTATACTTGGTTCTTGGTGATGATTGGCTCCATTGCTTCATGTTCTGCTTCAGCTGTATCTGAAAGTTGATAATAGTCAAAGATCTCCTGTGATAACAACCTCAACAACAGCCAAGATCTCCCCAACTACATGATGAGATATCGTAAATCTGCTGAGGAAAATCCTCCTCTGTTGAGAAAAATTCTCCCTTCCAAACATGTATAAATATGGAATATTATGTATTGTTTCAATCAATGCAATCTTCTTCTTTCTATTTTATTTCTATCATGGTATCAGAGCTCTTGCCGTGAAGGCCACTTCTAAACATCTCGAAGTAGACCCGTCTTCCTACCGGACTCCACCGAATCTCGGCTCTTTCTCCTATTGCCTCATGGACCGCGACTCCATCTCAGTCGCTCCCCCCTCCGTCGCTGCTCTCACCGTGACCGCACCCAGCGTCGCCATCAGATGTAGTGTTTTTCCTTGGCGAAAGGCGGTAGCAACAACGACATCTTCCTCCATCGAGCTCTTACCATTACAACGTTTTCCACAGACGTCCTCCAGGATCGTTGCATCGGCCTCCTTCGAAGCTGAACAAGGGCCACCACGCCGTGCCCTCTTCTCCTCCTTGCGCCGGCGGCATTCTTTACTACCGCCCTTCCTCTGCCTCTTCCTGCAGAAGTAGAACCGACACCCTCTCTGCTACAGCCGCAACAGTCCTCTTTGCCATAGCAACCGCAGCAACTACAGCAGCAGTGATCTGCTCTTCTCCCAAGTTGCTGTCTCCTGCTCTACCTTCTTCACCTCGATAAGCAACATCCCGAACCATTTCCAAGTTCCCAATTGCAGAACTGCTGCACAGAGACTACAGTACTGCTGCACAGAGATCTGCAGCTTTACACAATATTGATCATTGTCAATATTGATCAACAACCCACAACCCATTTGCCACCACCCACAGACTTCTAGTTGCTCCCACATATTAATACATATCCTCCATATGTCTTCATCATCTATCTCTGATCCTCCCATTACTATTCCTACAGGGAACCATAGTACTTTCCCACATACAGGCCTTATCTCTATAAATGCAGCAACCCTCATCCCCTTCAAATTATCCAAAGGTGACAACTACGCATCTTGGCATGCTCAATTCTCTAATCTACTATTTGGCTATAATCTTCTAGGCTATGTCGATGGCTCTCTTCGTTGTCCACCGGCGATGCTCAACATCCCAGGCGCACCCAGTCCAGTACCAAATCCGGACCATAAATTATGGTTATGCCAGGATCGTCTCATCCTTCAAGCTATTCAAGCCTCGGTCGTTGGATCCATCACCCCACTCATTTCTTCATGTGACATTGCTACCGAAGCTTGGTGCAAGTTACAAACCACCCTAATCAATCGTTCCCGCACTCACATGCTTAGTCTCCTATCCAGTCTCATGACGATAAAACAAGAGGGAAGTACTGTTGCTGATTATCTACATAACATAAGGATTATCATCGATAACTTGGCCTTGATAGGTCATTCCCTTAGTGATTAAGAAGTTACTGTTCATATCCTCAACGGCCTAGGAGACGAATACAAGGAATTGGCAGCAGAAATACGCACACATGATTCACCAGTGTCATTTGAAGAACTCTATGACAAGTTGACTGACTATGAGATATATCTCAAGCATGAGGATAAGTTACCAGGACCATCCATCACAGCTCAAGTCAGTCAAAAATCTAAGAAGAAGAGCAACTAGTACAACAACACTAAGGGTTTGACCAGCATGCCTCCTGAACTTGTGGGCTCCAATCAAACCTCCCCTCCTCAACCTCTGAAACATTTCAGTTACAACCATCAAGGCGGCTACTTCAATTCTCCTCAACCCTGGCGTCCTGATCACATAAATCAACAAAGAGTTGTCTACCAACTATGTGACAAAGTTGGCCACTCTACAAAATCTGTCGAACTCAATCCAGACTTCCTCCTCAGTCGCATTGGCCTTAAGCAAATCTTACAGCTACTCTGACTACTGATAATCAAAATTGGATTGTGGACTCGCATCTCATCACATCACATTTGATTTACAAAACTTGTCCATCCACAACGACTATAGTGGAAATGAAGACATCATCATCGGTGACGGTAACAGACTCCCCATTACTCATACTAGTTCTACAATGCTTAATTCACATAGCACTTCGTTTACACTAGATGATGATTTGTGTGCACTCCACATCAACCGAAACCTCATCTCTGTTTCTCAATTTTGTAAACAGAATCATACATCAATTGAATTCTTTCCTAACTCCTTTCTTGTCAAGCATTTGAGCACGGGGGCACCCTTGGTCTGAGGCCAGAGTAAAGACAACATTTATGAGTGGCCGTCAAATCCACAAATCACCCAACCCACTGCCTACTCTTCGGTCACAGCTCCAACTGATGTGTGGCATCGTCATCTTGGTCATCCCTCAACTTTTATTCAGCAAAAATTGCTTTCCCGTTATTCTCTTCCTACGCTTATAACCAATAATATCATAACTCATTGTGATGCTTATTTAAGTAATAAAAGTCATAGACTTTCCTTTGGAAAATCCTCTATATTTTGCTCTAAACCCCTTGAGGTTATTTACACTGATGTTTGGGGCCTCGCTCCAATCACTTCCTTTGACAAATTCAAATTTTATGTTATTTTCGTAGACTATTTCACTAAATACACATGGTTATACCCTCTTCATCATAAATCTGAAGTTTCAATAGTCTTTACCAATTTTCGAAGATTGGTCGAGAACTTTTTTTAGTCTAAAATTAAAATTGTTTACTCTGATGGTGGTGGTGAATATCAAGCCCTCGTATCCTGCCTATCTACTTGTGGTATACAACACCTCAAGTCACCTCCACATATTCCTCAACTCATCGGCTCTGCTGAACGCAAACATCGACATATAGTTGAAACTGGTCTCACACTCCTACACTAAGCCTCTATGCCACCAACTTTTTGGACTGCAGCATTTCAAGCTGCCATCTACCTCATTAATCGTATGCTCACTCCTGTCCTTAAGTACAAGTCACCATTTGAAAAATTATTTCACAAATCCCAAACCTTCAAAAACTCAAAGTGTTTGGATGTTTATGTTATCCATGGCTTCGTCCTTATGCCTCACATAAGTTAACATCAAAATCTAAACCTTGCGTTTTCATTGGATACTTCCTTGACCATAATGCCTTTCAATGCTATGAACCCCAATCTCGAAAAGTCTTTACGTCCCGTCATGTTATTTTTATAGAAACTACCTTTCCATTTCACAACCCTGAGTCTCCTACTGTGCGACCTACTCCATCACATATACATCACTGGAGTACGCCATCAATCCCGTCAACCGAGTCTCCCATAATATCATCCAGTCCTTCTCCTCAGGATCCACACTCTCTCCTTCTCTCGGTGCAACAGCTCCTCACCCCCTCCATTGTGCCTCTCCCTTCTTCACAAGGTTCTCCGATGACTGAAGGCATTCCCTCGGAATCACAATCACTACCTTTATCCTCTTCTGGGACCAATGACACTAAAGTCTCTCAGCCTACCCTAATCTGTGCCCTTCCACCGCTCATACATACAACACACTCTATTGCCCCTAGACATCCAATGACAACATGCTCCAAAAGTGGTGTCTTTAAACCATGACAAATCCTTGACTTACATACCATCACAACATCCTCGTCAGAGACCACTGAACCTACCACAATTACTTAAGCCCAAAAATCTCCATACTGGCGTAAAGCCATGTGTGAAGAATATGATGCACTCCTCCATAATTCTACATGAACCCTTGTACCCTCTCATCGCACACAAAACATCATTGGGTGTAAGTGAGTCTTTCGAATTAAGCGGAACCCAAATAGATCCGTAGCCAGATATAAAGCACGTTTAGTGGCCAAAGGGTTTCATCAACGGCCTGGTGTTAACTTCACAGAGATATTCAGTCTAGTTGTTAAACCCACAACAATCTGACTTATTCTGAGTTTGGCCATCTCAAAAGGTTGGCATTTACGTCAACTCGACGTTAACAATGCTTTTCTACAAGGGATTCTAACTAACAATGTCTTCATGTAGCAGTCTCCTAGCTTCATCCACCCTCAATATCCAAAGCATGTTTGTAAACTATAAAAAGCTATTTATGGACTTCGTCAGGCTCCAAGAGCTTGGTACACCGAACTTGACTCGTTTTTGGCATCAATTGGCTTCATCAACTCTAAGTCTGATACCTTATTATTTCTTCATCACCAAAGTGGCAATATATTATATCTTCTGCTATATGTGGATAATATTATTGTCACAGGCAATAATCCTATAGAAATTAAGGCATTCCTCAAACATTTAACATATCGATTCTCCCTTAAATATCTATGAACCTTGAGCTATTTTTTGGGAGTAGAAGTAACATACACATCTTTCGGGCTCTTCCTATCACAACGAAAGTATATTCAAGATCTATTATCTAAAACGAACATGTAAGATGCAAAGGCAGTTACAACACCTCTATCTACTGACGAGTCGCTCAAACTATGTGATGGAAGCCCTGCTACAGACCCAACTCAATACCGTCAAGTCCTCGGCTCCTTACAGTACTTATCTCTCACCCGTCCAGATATCTCATTTGCGGTCAATAAATTATTTCAATTCATGCATCGACCATCTACTATGCATTGGTCTGCAATCAAACGAATATTACGATATCTTCACGGGACTATCAATCATGACCTCTTTTTTCGCAAACACTCCCCCCTTCATCTCCATGCCTTTGTTGATGCTGATTGGGCAGGGAATTTTGATGATAGAACATCCACATCGGGGTATATTCTCTTCCTTGGACCTAATCCAATAAGTTGGAGTTCCAAGAAGCAAAAGACAGTTGCACGTTCTACAACTGAAGCTGAATACCGTGCCATTGCCACCGCTGCTGTAGAACTCAATTGGGTCATGAATCTCCTCAAGGAACTTGGCATCAACATCAACTCTACTCCTACAATATATTGTGACAATGTCGGAGCCACTTATCTATGCGCCAATCCGGTATTCCACTCACGCATGAAACACATCGCCATTGACTTTCACTTTGTGCGAGAACAAGTTGTCAGACATCAACTACATGTTTCTCATGTACATACGGCTGATCAATTAGCAGACTCTTTCACGAAGCCTCTCACCCGCAAATCGCTTTCATCACATCGGTCCAAGATCGGCGTTCTTGAGAGAAGTACCGTCTTGCGGGGGCATGATAACAGTCAAAGATCTCCCGTGATAACAACCTCAACAATAGTCAAGATCTCCCCAACTATATGATGAGATATCGTAAATCTATTGAGGAAAATCCTTCTTTGTTGAGGAAAATTCTCCCTTCGTATAAATATAGAGTATTCTGTATTGTTTCAATCAATGCAATCTTCTTCTTTCTATTTTATTTCTATCAAAAGTGATTCCTTCTTTCTTATCTTAAGGGAGGAGCAATGGTTGGTGTGTGCATAGCATTGCAGATGTGGTGTCTGAACAGAAAGGGCCCTCCTCTTGTTGCCATCTTTAGCCCCATCTAAACACTAAACACTCTGTGCAGCTATTCTTTCAGCCATCCTCTCCAGGCAGATCATAAGTTTAGGAAGGTAGGAAGTCACATCCAATTCTGATTTCCTTTGGTCAGGTATATTTTGAATTGCATGCCATGAGCGTGAGAAGTTGGTAGAAAGATAAGGCTGACACCTATCCACACTCCAAAAGCTAATTAATGCTGTCTTGAGTTTAATCTATCCCCCAACAATTCCCCACTTTGACTTAACTGAGTGCAGCTGTAGAATAATACATCACATGCATTAGAGTCTGAAATAGTAGTTTCTCCAGGGGTTACTGTATAAACTTGTAGAAAGACCTTTAAGCAACAGTTTCACTGTATAAAGCTACTTCAGATCATGCACAGATCCATTTTTATTAAGCTGGACTTCATTGTTGTGTTTTTACACTGTTTCAAGCCAATATGGAAAGACAAGCTTTACCAATTTTAAGATTGGTAAGTGATTAATTGATTGTCTAAGCATCTTATTTTTCCTCTGCTGTCTAAATCTGGGGCAAAATTGCAGTAAATTGAAGTCAACTGTTGTGTCAGGTCAACATGAAAAAGATACAGAACTGGCTGCATTTATCATCCTAAGTTCGCTGTTTTCTTGCAGCATAGCAGGAGTTGTATCATCCTAAGTTCGCTGTTTTCTTGCAGCATAGCAGGAGTTGTTCTTATGTTCATCGGCCTTTGCATCGTTTTGTAGGTGAAGAGTCACGAAAGTTATAGTGTGTTTGACGTTAATGATGGATCGAGACAACCTGTTGATGATGTCGAGATTGATGGGATATAAAAAAAAGTAACTTTTGTATATAAACAAGCAGGCCATAACATGCAGCAGAATTAAATGGAACCATAATCAAATAAAATATCAAGATATACGTGGAAAATCCCTTCAATGTGAAGGGTAAAAATTACGGGACAAACTAGAGATAATCCACTATGAGAATAATAAATATACAAATATCAATCTCTTACCCAAAACCCTAGCAACAATCACAAAAGAATAACTGAGATACAAGGATTACGTCACTGTGCACAATATCTAAATCCTCCTTAATTCTTCTTAAGTAATCACAGTAAAAATCTACTGTAGATCTGATTTAACATGAGATGAAAGCATTGATTGAGAACAATCTCGATTGAGAACAATCTCTCTGCGTTGTCCTTATTTTTTTTCCTTTTTTTTCATTGGATTTTTATATTTTTCTTTTCATTTTTGCATCTCTACTCGTTGCTGTCCTATTTATTTCTATTTTCATAACCATCACATCCCTAATATAAATTAAGACTAAATTAAGAGAGTTGATAAAGCCTACGTTGGGGGCTGTCAGCCCAACAGAGATATGCCCCTCCCTCGTATGGTGGCGTGATGCACATGAATGGCTTTGTAGTGGAAATATGGTCAAATGTACAAACGAGACCGCTGCCATCAATCCCCCACTTCAATGTCAAGAACATGGAAGCTGTGTTCTGTTGCTGCGTACTGAAGGAGGCAGTACCAGTTTCTTCTTGCACTTTAGTTTCGCCTAGTGTATGGAGGAGTCAATCCCCCACTTCAATGTCAAGAACATGGAAGCTGTGTTCTGTTGCTGCGTACTGAAGTGACACAATGCGACTGTGTTCGCTTGCTCTGGTGAAATGGAAGAAAGAGGAGTTACCGGCGTTCCTTTGGACTAACCTTGTGGTATCCACCTGTCTGCTGTCTTTTGATGGAACTTGAGAGAGGAGGGGGATGGCTACTCTTCTCACCTGCGCCTTTTCTAGTTTCTAGGCTTCGCCTATGTTCTCATGATTCCCACATGACAGCTCTTGAAGAGGAGAGGAGAAGACAGAGTGAAGCGATGGAACAGTCGAGAGAACAAGCATGATGCTGCGGAGGATCAAAAGAGACGATCTTTGAGGCCATGGTGAGGCACAGATGCAGGTTCTGCCGCCGCCGCTTCTCCAGTGGCCGCGCCCTCGCCGGCCACATGCGGTCTCACGTGACCTCTGCTTCTAAGATGGCTCGGCAGGCCTTCCCCTCGCCGTCCGCCTCCTCGTCTTCCTTCCCGGTGGCGGCCGAGGATGGGCCGGCGGCAGCAGTGGCGTATAGACTGCGGGAGAATCCCAGGAAAAGCTTCCGCCTTGCGGACTCCGAGTTCTCCACCCCCGGGGCTGGGGCCGAGGGCGTCGCGGGCGGATCTTACTCTGTTGTCCAGATGGCGAGAGCGACGCGGAGTCGTCCTTCCGACGGCGGTTCGGCCGTCCTCGCCTCCAAGAAGATGCCTTTGCTGACGCTAGGCCGGCCAGTTCCATCTCTAACACCTCCACCGAGGAGGACGTCGCCCGCTGCTTCGTGCTTCTCTCCCGCGACGCCAGGCCCAAATCCGAAGCAAGGGGCCACCAATCCAATGGCTGCGTCGAGGCCAATGGTGACCAAGTGGAGGCGATCTATTCCGATGAGGAGGTGGTGGAAAAGAAGGACCCGCCGGTCGCCACCAGATCGCGGCGGAAGAAGACAAGGTACCAGTGCAGTGCGTGCCGCAAGTACTTCCGATCGTATCAAGCTCTCGGCGGCCACCGCGCGAGTCACAAGAGGGTGGGACTAGAATGCATTACTACCGCCGATGCCGATGCCGATGCCGATGCCAATGCCAATGCCGCTGATCGTGAGCCCAAGCTCTTCGATTGCCCTTACTGTTACAGGGTCTTCTCCTCCGGCCAGGCTCTTGGCGGTCATAAAAGATCTCACCTTTCCTCCGCCATCGACGTCGCCACAAAAGTCCCCGCTCTCCTTCCACCGCCGCGGCTCTCTGCCTTGGCCATTAACGATGGCTTCATCGACCTCAACGTCCCAGCTCCATTGGAAGAGGAGCCAGACCACTCGGCGCTGTCCGTCGCAACGGAATTCGCGTCAAAGTGATTCCTTTCGTCCAAACTGATCACTCTCGTAGCTCAAAGACGCAGTGGCCATTCGAGATGAATTCTTCAGAAGCGATGCTGCAACTATCGAAAAATCTATCTTTGAAGTTAATTTCGTAAGAGAAGATAAGTCGAATCCGATTTATATCATTTTTCCCCTTTTTTGTTGTTGCTTATGCGAACTCGATTTGGGTCATCAGTCAACGACGCATCGCATAGCAGAATCATATGAATCAAAGAGAGGAGTGAAGGAAAGGAGAAAAGATCTTTTCCTTGTTTAACTCTTTGTGCTGCGATTGTGTTAGTTAAAGGCTAATCCTTGAGAAAGCTAATGCTATGTTCCAAGAAGAATCGATTTGGATGAAGATGAACAGCTGTGGTGGCAGAGCGCCGTTCTCAGCTGTTGTTGGTTCCTCGCTGTCACCGTTACGCGTGCACGAAAACCATCTTCAACTCTTCTTTCAGTTCGCCGGCGAGTTTGGCCAATGTAACCTCTTCTTCCTAACTTGCTAATTTTACTCGTCGCTTCCCTTCACGTCTCCTTCCTCCTTTGGACGCGCGTTCAAGAGTACAGCCATAATTCAAGGGATCGCGGCTACCTAAGCCGTACCCGTTCATGTACCTGAGAAGCATCAGATCGCCCGCCGATGGGTCCCATCCGTCTCTTCGGTTGATCAATACACGGCTATGCGACGCTGTTAAGGGTTGGGAAGCTCTCTCTCCGACGGGTAATCAGGTGAGTACAACTTGGGACCCCGGAGGGTTTTTTTTTTGGGGGAAGTGATCACGGGATTCTGCTTACCGCACGGTGGAATTTGGTCGACGTATTTTCGCCTTCTTTGTCTGTAGATCATCCTCTCGTCATGAGACGGAGTATAGCGGGCCAGTGGGAAGCGGGGACGCATTTGTCCGACGTCGGCGCGTCGTACGTCGAGTCTGACCTGCGGAGCCCGCAGGTGGGATGCCGACGGCTGGAGCTCCGGTGTTTCGGCCGATTGACCAAGCACACAAAGATCCCCTCCCATTGGCAACCGATTATGGGCCCACTTCACGAATACGAGTGCCTTATTTTCTCGTTGCTGACTCGATGCATGGAAACACGCGATACCAGAAGCCGGTTCCACCGTCTAGTGAACCAAGATGTGCGTGCGATTAGCGCGTGCTTCAGCCTCACGGACATGGAGGAAGCTTGTCGCGAGGAGATCTCGCACGGATCACGAAGCAGCGAGCACGAACTTTAAGGCGCGGGAACACGCGTGCAGAAGGTCGAAGCGCCGTGAAGTAAGTATTCACGGTAAGATTCCCATGGACTTGTCTCTCTCAAGCAATCACACTAGGAAAGGATGTAAAAACTTCGGATTGTCATGAACGAATTTCGTCGGATAACTCCCTGGCATAAGTTTTATAAGAAATTTAGATTAGGGTTAAAAAATTTATAGCATGAGTCAGAAAGTTGAGAGTTAGGGTTTCGAGTCGAAGATCCAACTTGAGAGATCCATATGGTAGACACACTTCCTTCTTGAATTAGGGATTTCAACATAAAAAGCAGGCCAAGTCAGTATCTTTTGCGCTAGCAATCCATTAGGGTTCAATCATCAAACTAGAAATTACATGTCCTATTTGTTCATAGTCAAATAGAAATTGTCCTATAAAAAAATTTAAAGCAGAAATTCCTGTCACAAAGATAAACAATTCAGTAATGATTAAACATATTATATGTTGGGTCTAGTAGGATAATTTGGATCATAAGCTCAAATCAAATAAATTAAAAAGAGAGTGTTGGGGTTGTGAAGTGTGCAGCGTGCACAGCGGATGTGTACAGCAGCGACGGCGTGCAGAGAAAAGAAGAGAGAGAGAGGAGAGAGAAAGATTATGTTTCTGAGTTTTCTATTTGACGATCGGTGGTCAAACGTTGTCAGTTTTAGCCCAAATTTTATGTGAAGAATTTTTACAGTAAACTCTACAATCCTAACGGTGTTGATCTATAGTTTACCCTCTCTGAGGTACTTTCCTGCTATATCCATTTTGTGAGACCAAGAATTCTCTTTTGAGGAGATCCATTCTATGTGATGATGATATGCTATTCTTGAGCCAAGATCTATGTCCTTGATGTTATTGTGATCCTCTAGTTGTTTTAGAGAAGATTTACTGTAAACCTGTTATCATTATTATTGATAGTGGAAGTTTGAGGTGGACTACGGT
>LVTN01002275.1:19768-40372 GCA_001649415.1 Musa itinerans
TGGTTTGGACAATTTGGGCCATAAGCCCAAATCAAAGAAATTAAAAAGAGAGAGTTAGGGTTGTGAAATGTGCAGGGTGCACAGCGGACGTGTGCAGCAGCGACGGCGTGCAGAGAAAAGAGAGAGAAAGATTAGGTTTATGAGTTTTCTGCTTGACGATCGGTGGCCAAACGTTGTTAGTTTTGGCTCAAATTTTATGTGGAGAATCCTTGCAGCAAACTCTACAATCCTAACGGTGTTGATCTACAGTTTACCATCTCTGAGGTACTTTCCTACTATATCCACGTTGTGAGACCTATAATTCTTTTTTGAGGAGATCCATTGTGATGATGATATGCTATTCTTGAGCCAAGATCTATGTCCTTGATGTTATTGTGATCCTCTAGTTGTTCTAGAGAAGATTTACTGTAAACATATTATCATTATTATTGATAGTGAAAGTTTGAGGTGGACTACGGTCCCGTGGTTTTTCCCACATTGGGTTTTCTATGTTAAAAGAGTTGGTGTCACTGTGTGATTGATTATTTGCTCTATTGTTTATGGTGTGCTGGTTGATATTTGCATTTGGATATCTGAGTTGGTATTTTGAAGAGAAATCCATTTTGATACGGAAAAGAATTATTTCGCTTTAACAGGTTTTTCTCAACATTATATTAGATTGTACATAACACTACACCTTAATAAATATTCTGTGGCACCTCAACTGTTGTGAAAATTGTTTCAAAAGAACAGCAAAGATTGTTTGATGATATCACAGTCAGCTATAATTCAACTGCTGTGGATCAACAGGAGGTTATACAGATTGTACATGACATGCTCACCCATGAAGGGCTTCGCACATAAAAGAGTTGATGACAAGAAGATGTTAAGCCGGGACAGCAGCTGGTCTGGCTGGAGGAACCCTGTTCTCGACAGGAATCTCCACAAACTCTGAAAGAATTGCTCGGAATTCATCACCAGTCATTGTTTCCTTCTCCAGGAGTACCTCGACAATCTTATCCATGGCTTCCCGGTTGTTTCTAATGTGACTCAGCGCAATCTCATACGCCTTGTCTGAGATCTGCTTCACAACAGCATCTATGTCTTCAGCAAGTTTCTCAGACATTGAGTTTCTGGCCATCATTCTCATGATAACATCACCACTTTGTGCTGATGAATCCATTAGTGACCATGGACCGATATCAGACATACCAAATGTCACCACCATCTGCAACAAGAAGAGAAGAAAAACGGAAAAAAAGGATAGCAAAAGTTACGAGATGTTTAAGACAATAGATGCATACTTATAATGAAACATATTCACCACATTTTCATCTGTCTTAAATCGGTAGTTAATATTTATGTCATAGAAGACAATCATCTTGATCAGAGTTCTTAGTTCCTTATAATCATAATTTTATCATGTTCATAGATGTTTTCTGGGCAGACATAATGTCAAACACCAGAACATCTGCCAACAAGGTATCTCTGCCTGCTGACAAACAGAAAATTCTTTTATGCCATAGAAAAAACACAACTTTAAATAGATCTTTTACAATATCAATATGACGACAGAAGAAAGTAGTTTGTGTGGTACTATGACCATAGTATGTCGTAGTTTGTGGTACTATGACCATAGTATGTCAACATGTAGCTTGGGATGATGCAACGCATACAAGGAATCAAGCAACAACCACAGAAATTAAAGGGCTTTCAATGCTAAAGAACAACTCTATATCTCTGTGCCTATCACTTCCCTTTTTCAACTTTTATTCATTTATTAGTAAAGCACAAGTGTAAGAAATAACTAAGGATTTGAGAAGAATTACCGTATTTTGGTGAGGAAGCTTATTATCATTCACCATTTGACATGCAAGGGATTGCAATTTCTTGATGCTGTGTAAACTGAAAAGTAATGTAGTAACACTAACCTGTTTGGCCAAGCCAGTAATCTGCTGCAGGTCACCAGCTGCACCAGTGGTCACCTCAGATTCCCCGAAGATAACCTCCTCAGCAGCTCTACCTCCAAGGCCACCAACAATTCTTGCAAAAAGTTGTTGCTTTGAAATCAACATAGGATCATCCATGGGGATGAACCATGTCAGTCCACGTGCTTGGCCAAACAGGTTAGTGCTTGGCCACGTGGAATGAGGGTGACCTTTTGCACAGGATCATGTCCTGGAGTTAATGTTCTGCAATTTTGAAATGTCAATTAGGTAAATATGATGCCAAGGTTTTCATGGTCATAGCGAAGAAAACAGCTAAAAACCATCTACAACAGACTGAGAATGACAAAAATACAAACAGCAAAACAGGTTAGGTGATGACTGTTTCCAACAGAAATTTAAGTATCAGTCAAAACTTACCCCTTGCAAAAGAATATAAGAGGTCCGACATCTTAATTTACACTCCGTTTGACACAACTCTGACAATTATGATAACTAAACAGAAACTTCTCAGAGGCAGTTAAATTATAATGCAAAGGTCGAAACCAGAAAACTGTCATACAGTAGTTAATTTTGGTTTCCAATATTGTTGACCCATTGTGAGCATGATCTCACTTCCCTACCATTGAAACATATGTCAAGGAGAGAAAGAACAATGGATCAACATTTTAGAGGAATTCACACTCAAAAGCTTGACTTTCTGGAAGCCTACATATGAAGAGCTACAACAATTAGGTTTAACAGGTAATATCTGCAATCGGGAAAGAAATACCAGAATGATTACACATTGCTAGAAGTGTCAGAAAGGCTCTAAGTTGATTTCAGTTTGTTCATTTTCGAGGGAAAAAAGAAAAAGAAATCGCCAAAGCATTTAGGAACAGGCGACACAGCTTGGTCAGAATTCAACAGAATGACAAAAGACAAAATGAAGAAAAGTAACATAAGAGGCTATTCTCACCCGCAAATTGCATGTCCGACTTCATGATATGCAACCAGACTTTTGCTTTTTCCATCTGTCATTACCGTTCCCTCCATTCCAGCCACAATCCTGTCAATAGAATCATCTATCTCTTTCGATGATATTGCTGTCTTACCACGGCGCCCAGCCAGTATGGCTGCTTCATTCAAAAGATTTGCAAGATCTGCTCCGCTAAAACCAGGAGTCCTCATTGCTATAACATCAAGTGAAACATCACTCTCAAACTTTTTATTGCCAGCATGCACTTTCAGTATTTCTGTGCGTCCCCTAACATCTGGAACGTCTACTGTAACCTGCAAATTATAATCTCAATTTCTCAGAACATCAGATCAAAAGAAATCACCAAATATAACAATTTTGTAGATGCAATGGCTATTAATAATCTAAATTCAATTGTAACAGTCAACGTCTCCACTGCAGATTTTAAAATATCTGATTAGAAGAAAAAGACTTGCTAAAAACCTGTCTGTCAAATCGCCCAGGCCGAAGCAAAGCAGAATCTAGAATGTCTGCGCGGTTGGTTGCTGCGATCACAATTATACCTGTATTGCCTTCAAAGCCATCCATCTCGGTCAAAAGCTGATTAAGAGTCTGTTCCCTTTCATCATTTCCTCCTCCGATTCCTGTTCCTCTTTGCCTTCCAACAGCATCAATCTCATCAACAAACACAATGCAAGGAGCATTCTCTTTGGCCTTCTTGAAAAGATCACGAACTCGAGAAGCACCAACACCAACAAACATTTCTACAAATTCAGATCCTGAAATTGAGAAAAATGGGACACCTGCCTCACCAGCAATTGCCTTAGCAAGCAAGGTCTTCCCAGTTCCTGGAGGACCAACAAGAAGGACACCTTTAGGGATACGGGCACCCACTGCAGTAAATCTTTCTGGCTTTTTCAGGAACTCAACTACTTCCATGAAGTCTTGTTTTGCTTCATCTACTCCAGCAACATCATCAAAAGTGACCCCTGTGTTAGGTTCCATCTGGAACTTGGCTTTTGATTGGCCGAAGGCAAGGGGAAAGCCAGGGCCTCCGGGTCCACCTAGTCCACCTGATGACCGTCTTGACAAAAGAAACAAGCCTCCTATAAGGATAAGGGGGAAAGCTAAGTTCCCAATCAAATTGAACAAAAGAGATCCAGAGTCGTCCTGAGCATTATGTGCTGCAAAGTCAATGCTCTTCTCTCGCAATTTCTGAAGAAGCTCCTGACTGAGACCCGGAAGTTGTACACGGACTCTCTGGATCCGATTACCAAGCTCAGGAGAAACAGCCTCTACAATTGCAATAGTTCCATTCTCAAACAAGTCAACTTTTTTCACCTTATCCTTGTCTAGATACTCTAAGAACCTCGAGTATGACATTCTTGAAGATGATACACCTTGGTCATCAGCAGAAGCTTTCCTTGCACCTGCTATGGTAGGCAAGCTTAATCCAACATTTCCAAGGAGCAACATAAGAAATCCTCTTCTTTCTTCATGCTGCTTCTGGTCCAAAGAGGCATAAATGGAGATTCGCTTAGATAAAACAGAGAGTGAAGAAAGGCCTGCCGAACAAGTGAGATGACTTCCAAAAATCTCCTTTGTAAATCTTGGTCTTGTAGTCAGGCATACTGTTGAAGCTGCCATTATTTCTCCCTGAACAGCCACAAGGAAAGAGAAGTCAGATTGATGATAAAAATTTGCTACAACAGAATGAGCTCAAATCAAGTTGATTTGAATCAACAAACAAAACTGTATGCTCATACGAGAAGGGAGTGAGATACCACGGTGGTGCAAACAATCCGAGCTTGAACACACTAAGCCTTTACAAGCTTGGCTCAATTAAACCAAGGGCGGGCTTGAGATACCAAGCGCAAGTTCAAACATCCATGTTCAGCTCACTATGGTTCAGGAAGTCCATGTTCCACATGGATATACTTTTTGGTTTCTAACTAGAAAT
Source organism: Musa itinerans (assembly GCA_001649415.1). Lineage (NCBI taxonomy): Eukaryota > Viridiplantae > Streptophyta > Magnoliopsida > Zingiberales > Musaceae > Musa > Musa itinerans. The sequence continues at coordinate 24,612 of LVTN01002275.1, forward strand.
TTTGAGGGTGTGGACAGACCCAAACCAATGAAATGGTACCAAAGTTGACTAACCTATGAAAGTAAAGATTAACTCAGCAAAGAAAGTAGGTTTACTGGATCACCATATTTCTAGGGCATCATGTTGTAGCCAATCTATATATTCATATCCCTTTCCATTCAAAACCAGAATCCACATTAAATGCTAAACTACCACATCTCCCTCATAATTCCCAAACTTTTTTTGAAGAATAAACATGAAGATACTAATTTATAACGAGAAAGAACTGCAAAAAGGTGATATTTTTCTCTTAAACGCATCAGTCGATAAGCAAGATGACCGCAAAACATTTGCAGGATCCAATGCACCGCCAACCTATCGGCACATTCAAGCACGACCTACACCGTAATAAGTGCGAACGCTCATCACAAGAGACATTACCGTCTTGGAATTTTAGCTCAGAATCCATCAATCCTTTCTGCAACCTTGGCCACCTACATCGTGGACTTAATATAAACATAACCAAAGAGATGGAATCCTTGAAGAACGCAATTTATTTGACATAATCTACATATCTATCTTAAAGAAAGCCTTTTTTATTCCTTTTCAAGAACAGAAAGTACCGAACGCCCAAAAGGAGGATCGGAAAAGGAAGGCTTAAAGAAGGCTGAAGACAGACTCACCAGCTTCGAAGTGGGTGATCGCTTCTCAATCCCTCTTGGTTGGCGGAGTCGCGGCAGGGAAACGAAGGTGGGGATGGAGAGCGAGAGAGAGAGAAGGGGGAGGGGGGCTGGTGGTTGGGTTTAAGTAGAGGAGACACTTCGAACGGGACGAGGATATTTCTTTGTTGCGCGAGAGATAGAAGAGGGAAGAAGCGATGTCGATGCGGATTGGGATACGTGGCAAGCACCGTCGCCACGATAACTCAATTCCCATATTTTTCCGGTCACACGAACCTACACGCGATCTTGATTCTCTCCTCCCAACTTTTCTTTTTCCTATATATATTTTTTATCGGTAGATTTCCATCCAAAAGAACACCACTTTTTTTAAATTTTTTTTTAAATATATCTTTTTTTATTTTCCTTATATGATATTCTTATTTCTTGTAATATTCGTAATACCTTTTTGTTGTGATCCGATAGCTTCGTTCATTGCTATTGCTGTTAAGACTCTCGTTCGTAGTCATCGAGAAGTCATTAAGTCCTTGCGTTGAGGCCCTCCCTTCTTGATGACTCTATTGCTAACCTCCGATAATGGTTTAGCCATCTGCCTCCTCTCAATGCCAGCACCGACCCCATCCTCCATTGCCATTAGTGCGATGCTCGTCTTCAACACCAATGTTGCAAAGTCCTCGATGTGGAACATGTGCTTCTACATCGTTTGTAGGAGCACAAAATAATGCTGTCTCGGGTGGAGCTTCTCATATCAAATTCCATTATGTCTGCATCACACTGGAAGAAGTATGCAATGTCCTTCCACAATACATTATTATGGACTTAGTTGATTTTACCTAAATCGTGTAGCACTTTTGCATGTCCATCCACAAAAGTTTAGCATCTCTAGAACATTTTCTGATCCTATAAGCCTTATCTACAAAAGAAAAGACGGGTTAGAGGAAGTGTTTAATCATAAGTAGATAATTTAACAAACATTTGATAGACAATGTAAATTACAAATATAGACTTTACAAGTTCTGAATAGTCATGTGACCAAAGATCTAAGATAGTTCAACTGCTAGTCATAGGTGTCCTGTAAGCCAATCATGTGAGTGATGGTATATGTGACTTGACACACAGTCTTTTTGCTTATTATATTTTGACATTTTATCACTTTATATTGATTGTTGCATATATACATATATATATTGTAATGTCATTGGATCTGTGCAATGAGAATCAGATCGTGATAAGATCACGATAATGAGACCGATTCACCTTTAAACACAAACCCTAACTAATCCCGATCATAGGTTACTTGAGAGACACATCGAGATAACCGGATAGACTGGTGTGCTGTATACCCGTCTATATGATGAATGCAATCAGTTTCATAGCTGCTCATGTGGGGACACTAGGGATACAGTACATGTGCTCATTGGGGAATGAGTTCACTGATTGATCCGCTTACGGAATGCTAGATGGTTAATGATGCCTTATTGTCATATAGTGATTCCATAGTCCTAGTGGTGTATCTGGTCCTTAGACTTGAGATACCAAGGATGTCTTATATGAGTACTCCATTCTTAGATACCGGATTTATAGGTTTGGAGGTTCCAGATCTAGCACAATCGGTCATCGGGAGTGGTAGCCAACCTTACGAGGACTATTGAGTGTCGATAGAGGATCATCCACTCTCGATGTCATAAGAGAAATATCCCATGTGTTCTTGCTTAGACAAATCCCTGGCTAGGGTCATTCGAATTGAGAGAGAAAGAGTTCTCCGGGAGATTCCAATTAGAGCGAGACTCGAGCAGAAACCATGAGTCTAACAGCACCATGCCCGGTATACGGTCTTTGAGATATTAGATGGATGAGGGACTATAGGTATACGATAATTGAGGATAGACATGTCCGATGGATTGGATTCCCCTGTATCGTTTGGGGACTACGACGTAGTGTATAGTATGTCCACAATCGTTGAGTCGAGTGAATTATTATGGAGGTAATAATTCATTGAGCCAGAAGGAGTTATGATAAGTATGACTTATGACCAGCTCGATATTAGGCCTAGAGGGTTATACACATATGGTAGGTATTGCGATTAGTAGAGGTTCAGATATGAGATATCCGTTGGAGTACCTATCTTATTGGATATCCAATAAGCCCCTAAATTATTGGATCCTATGGATGAGATCCAATAAGAGCCAATGAAAGATTATTGAATATAGATCTACTAATCTAAGAGGCTTGGGTAGTTAGATGGAGATCCAATACCCAATAGGGCAGGATCCATTAGGGTTAAGTTGACAGGGGACCTCTATAAATAGGAGGGAACCAATGGTTCATAAGCTAGAGCCTTTTTAGGTTGCCATCTCCTATTCTCCTCCCCTTCTCCTCTTCAGATACTAGGCTTGGAGTTTTAAGGAGCAGCGTCATAGCCTTATTGTGTGGATCACCACTAGAGAGGAGGACGCTTGACCTCCTTCATCCTCTCATATAGATCTGTAGGGATTCAGGGATATACGATCTCCCTAGGTAACACAATCTTTTATATACATAGTTTTAAGTTTCGTGGATTTTGTACACTAATCTTCGCAGGACGACGAACACATCTTTGGGAAATTGAGGATTTTATTTTTAATGTTCTTCCGCTCCTAGATTTCTCTACAATGGTATCAGAGCCAGGTTGTTTATGCGAAAGATTGGTTTTAAACTACATGTGTTGTGTTTTGGAGAAATTTTTGACGTCAAAATCGTTGACGCAAAAGCGAGAAAGGGTAGCAACTATTGCTACCCTTGTTGCCCTCGCAAATGGCAGCCATTTACATGCGTGCAACTGCATGTAACGACAGCACAACCCTAGTGCACGCTCAGGCACTGCGCTTGTAGCAACTGGTTGGTGGCCTGCTTGTAGTAGGTCTACGACCACCCGCGGGCGACCTTCCCGTAGGGGCGAGCCGCGTGTGGGTGGTTTGCCCGCAAGGGCGCCATAGCGCCTGCAAGAGGGGGCGCCGCCTGCGGGCACTACACCCGCGGGCACAATACCTAGGGGGGCGCCCACCTGTAGGGGTGGCACCCCTACCCCCCGCCGTAGAGGGTCACCGCCGGTAGGGTGGTGGCGACCGCAGTAAGCAAGGGGAGGAGAAGGGTTAGGGCATTTTTGGGCAAAAGATAGTTTTGCCCCTCGGAATTTTAGAAATTCTAATTTCTATCCTTTGTCCAAATTATGAAAATACCCCTCACAATTCAGAAAATTCCCTATATATCCTTGATTTCAAAAAATATTAATTAATTAAAAAGTTTAATTAATTAATAATATTATTATTATCTAGTAGTCCTACATAATGATGATATATACATGTGATGTATGATATGTAGATAGATGATCATGGACCGTATTATGTGTGTGTACTTGTGATTATTATTATTGGGGCCCACGAGCCTCCATTTTATTTATCATTTATTGTCGGGCCTACGTGCCTATGATTAAGTTGTAATCACACGAGGTGGCGCAACGGGAGTGTGGAAGCAATACTGTGACCCACGATGCCGAGGCGGATGATCGCGATGCATGGAGATATGTTAAGATGTCGATGGAACCGATGAGGATGAGATAGACGATCATAGGGTATGAAGATACACTACTGCACATAAAGATCTTGATGTGAGTGATTAGGCCCACTGGCTCGGGCCTGATCACATTAGGCTATGGTCTATGATCATATGGTGTGATTGCTCATGTGATGTGTGATTGCTTATACACCTACTCGATATGTATATATATTTGTATGTGATGTAGAAATATATTAAATATGTATGTATATGACATGTCATATTAGGAGACCAAATTAAAATCCCCTCTTTCAAAAATATTAAATCGGTAAACATGAGATAATTAGATTGACCCACGTGGCCTTCCATCGTTATAGGTAGGGACCGATTCTTGATGTAGGTTGAGTTAGTTGAGTCCCTCGAGGCTCACTTATATCGCGATTCGCTATCTTGACTATGACATATAGATTTCAACGGTGACCTGAGGACATGATATGCTTAGTCGAGTCCCTCGAGGGTATATCATCGAATAAGTCTCATCTTGTAATAATGGTGTTGACTTAACCGGACATCATGGTTGGTCGAGTCCCTCAAGACTATGGTGGTTCGAAGGCCGAACAGGACGGGAATCACAAGGAGTTGTGATCGGCAAAAGGTGCCTACCTTTTAGGCTTAGTGTGATTGGTTAAGTCCCTCAAGGTTATACTAAGATGCTGATTGGAACCCGATCCCCACTAGAAGTCTGCCGGAGACTTTCGTTTCACGTGTTGAGGGTGTCGCATGACTCGCTAGTAAAATAGTGGGCACATATTAAGATAAAAGTCCATATCTTATTTGTTTATTTTTATAAAATCTGCATGTTATTTATTTCTATTGTATCTTTATTTTCAAAAAATGTCGCTTTCAAATCCCTTACGTGGCATACTTGTTGTCAATCGCCTCACTGGTCTGAATTATATGGATTGGCTCTGCAACTTGAGAATTATTCTCATGGCGAAGAAAATCGTGTACGTCCTTGATATAGTGATGCCTACGCTCGAGGAAGGGGCAAGCGAGGATGATATCGCTCGCTACGTGAAGTACATAGATGACTCCACTCTTGCTCAGTGTTACATGTTGGGCTTCATGACTCCTGAGTTATAGAGACAACATGAAAAGATAGATGCCAGATCCATTCTCCTACATGTCCACAAATTATTTGAGGAACAAGGAAGGACTCAATGATATGAGATATCCAAGAGCCTCTTTTGCGTTAGGATAATTGAGGGGACACCGGTTTAGAACCATGTTCTAAAGATGATTGAGTGGATAAAGAAACTCACAGGTTTAGGAATGGTCCTAGGGGATAACTTGTGTGTGGATCTTGTGCTTTAGTCTCTACTAGATTCCTTTTCACATTTTATAATGAATTTTAATATGAACAAGCTTGAGGTGACTCTTCCTAAGCTTCTCAATATGTTAAGGGAGGCAGAGAGCACTATCAAGAAAGAGAAGCTAGTTCTCTATACTGGTGATACCAAAAAGAAAAGGAAAGTAGAAAAGTCCCTTAAGAAGGGCAAGGGCTGACTAGGAAAAGCAAAGGTTACTAAGGAAGACCCAGCAAAGGACAAAGGCCAGTGCTTCCACTATAGCAAAGATGAGCACTGAAAGAGAAATTAGAAAAAGTACATTGCAGAGAGGGTGAAACAAAAGCTTGGAAAAGCTTCAGGGACATTTATGATCAGTCTTTAATTGTTAGATTTTTTATGATAGTGCATGGGTATTGGATACCGATAGTGCTTATAATATCTGTAATTTGTTACAGATTCTAGGAGATTAGTTAGAGGAATATTGTATACTGATTTATTTATGCTAGATACTGCTCCACATATCATGAATGTAAGTGTGTCCAAGAGGAAACAAGATGAGGGGAACAGTGCATACCTATGACATTGTAGGCTAGGTCACATCCATGAAGGAAGGATCCAAAAGTTGCTAAAGGATAGATACTAGATCCATTCGATTATGAGTCATATGCAACTTGTGACCCTTGCCTTTATAGAAAACTAACTAACTCTCCTTTTAGTGAAACTGGAGAGAGAGCCACTGAGCTACTGGAACTAATACATAGTGATGTATATTACCCATGTCAACTCATGCCATAGGTGGTTACTCCTACTTTATTACTTTTACTGATGATTTCTTAAAGTATAAACATATATACTTGATGAAGTACAACTCCAAGATCTTTAAGAAATTCAAAGAGTATAAGAATGAAGTGGAGAACCAGACTGGAAAGAGTATTAAGACTCTTCGATCAGATCATGGAGGTGAGTACTTGAGTACAGAGTTCACCTAGTTCCTCAAGGACCATGGGATTTGTTAGGATCGAGTCGACACTAAGAGGGGGGTGAATTAGTGCTGCGAATAAAAATGTCGGTTTAAAAATCTTCATACGTTAAAAAACCAATCTCAGAAGATAGCTTGAAAGCTTGTTTGTTTGTAAGGGTAGTGAAAGCCAAGTAAGGAGGAAGTGAAGCAATTACAAAGTAAGTAAATGACAATAATAGAAATGCAAACTAGAATTTACCCTAAAGTAACAACCTCTCTTTTTCTCAGAAATTCCTATGAGGTTGCAAATTACGCTATCCGTAATGGGTATATGATGTCCTAAGAGATAAGTAGAGACCCTATCATCTTCATCTATATGCAAGTTATTATAAAACAACCCAACAAGTTTAGGATAGATATGTTCATTTATTTGAAGGATTGGGAAGATATCTAGGTTGGCAAACTATTGAATTGATTCCAAATTACTCAATTCATCTAAATCTATGTATTTACCCTTATGATCATTTCTAGATTCTATGGTTGAAAATTTAAGGGCATGTTGAGGAGAATAAAAAAGTAGGGAGTAATAGGTTTCATCTAATCTCCTCTTCCCTTTGTCCCTTAAGGATCTTTTAGAAGTTATGGAGACTACATTTATTAAGAACAAATGAGAGGCAAGAACAAGTAATGCAAAGAACGAAAAAATTTGGTTTAGGGATTACCTTAGTAGTTTAACCTTCTTGTGATCACCAAAGGCGGTTTTGAGATTGATTCTTGATTTTGTAGAGGATGAGGATTCTTTTGAGTTATAGAGGGAGAGCAAGAGGAATTAGGGATTTGGGGCTATTTGGAGAGATGTAGAGTGAGTTGGAGTCGGTTCTACCACCGGCCCTAACTTAGGTTTTTATAGGGTAGGTTACGGGCGGTGGCACCACTGGCTGGGCAGTGCCACCGCCTATAGGCAGTGAGCACTGACTTCATTGTGGTGTTGTGCAAACTTGTGTGGTGCCAACAATTGTGTGGTTCCAGTGCACAAGATCTTTATCATTACATGGTGCACACGCTTATTTACACAAACATCATATAAGTTTTTTAAAGTTCTACTTTCGTAAGAGGAGAAAATTTATATAGAAAAAATCATATGGCTCATTAAACATACCATAAATCTATGTTTCAAATCTTATCTTATGTGAAGAAATAATAGTGACTGATCTTGAAAAAGAGAACTCAATTAAGAAAATCCAAAGAAAAATTTAAAGAGGAACTCGTGTATCAGAAAAATTTTACATACCTAATTCTCTTCTTATAAAATCAAATTGTTCCTCAATCAAGGGTTTTGTAAAAATATCAGCTAATTGATGTTTTGTATCAATAAATTCTAGAGATATATCATGGTTATTAATATGATCTCATATAAAGTGATGCCTAATATCAATATGTTTAGTTCGAGAGTGTTGAATATGATTTTTTGTTAAGCACATTGCACTAGTGTTATCACATTTTATAGGTATATTTTTTAGGTGAATTGCATAATCCTCTAAAGTATTTTTTATCCATATAACTTGAGCACAACATGCACCTGTTGCTATATACTCAGCTTCGGTTGTAGATAATGCAACCGAGTTTTGTTTCTTGGAAGACTAAGAGATAAGTGCGTGTTTATTAGGATAATTTTATTTTATGAGCTTTTGAATAATGTTTATTGAGTTTGTTTAGTTTACTTAGAGTCGGGTAGATGTTTATTTAATTTTTATTTATTATTAAGAGTCCAAGTCTTGGTGGAGACAAAACCCTAGGAGGTCGATCCCGTCGAAGTGATCGTCGATCCCCTCGAAGCGATTATTCCCTTTTCTCTTCTTTCTTTTACAATAAGATCTTAGGGTTTTATCATTTGGTATTAGAGTGACGATCCTTGGTATTCAAGCTGTAGTGTTTTCGTAGCTATCTTAAAAAAAAAAAAAAAAAAAAAAAAAAAAAAAAAAAAAAAAAAAAAAAAAAAAAAAAAAAAAAAAAAAAAAAAAAAAAAAAAAAAAAAAAAAAAAAAAAAAAAAAAAAAAAAAAAAAAAAGAAAAGAAAGAGGGAAGAAGAAGTCGCAGCCACGCACTGCTTCCCTTGCTTTCGGCCAGCCCACCCGCCGCCGCTGCTCTCTAGCCAGCGGTCGACTTTGCCCCGCTTCCCGGCTAGAGTCCACCGTTGCCGTCGCCTCCCACTTGAGCCACCACCGCTACCAGGAGATGACGCTGCCAGCGTCCATCCCAGCCCTACTACCGCAGCCCCCTCGTCGATCCCAGCCCTCGGCGATTGTTGGTGACGCTGCTCCCAACCGTGCCACCACCGCTGCCTCCTTCTCCACCGCCGCCCGCCTCCCCTTGGGTCGCAGCTGCAGCCGCTCGACCTCCCCTCCTCGTGGCGACCAAAACAGGGCAACCAAGAAAGGGCCGCCGCCGCTATTCTCGACCAGCGGACCACCCCATGGCAGCTCCCAGCCGCATCGCCATTGCTGCCTCTTAACCCCGGCAACAACCTTTCCTTCTACAGTGCGACAGAAACAGAGCTCCCTCTATTGCCGTAGCCCCCCATCGGATCCTTGCCGCGACTCTCGCTGCCTCCTTCTCCACTGCCGGTGCTGCTTCCCGGCCGCTCGACCACTGCCGCCGTTGCTCCCTGGCCATCAACCTCCTCCTCTCCAGCACCGCCGCCCCTGCTGCCGCCCGCCGCACCCCTGCTTCCCTTCTTCCCCACCGCCGCTGCAAGGCAACTCCTTCTCCATTGCCGTTGCTATTTCCCGGCCGCTCGACCACCGCCGTCGCTGCTCCCCGACCAGCGACCTTCACCTCCTCGCTGCCCCATCTCGCTCGAGCGAGAAGGGCCAAAACCACTACTTCGCAGCTAGCGGACCACCCGTCGTCGCTTCTACCGTCGGCGATACTGCCCCCAACCGTGCCACCATCGTTGCCCTTCCTTGGGTCGTAATTGTCGCAGCCATAGTCGCTTGACCATCCCTCCTCGCGGCGATAAAAACAAGGCAACCACGATCGCCGCAGCCACCGCCATTTCCTCAAACGCACGCGATCCTTCGGTGTCACCAATGCCTCCTTCCGCAGTGCGACAGAGATAGAGCAACGTTGCTTTCCATCTGCGCCGTCGCAGCCACCGTAGCGGCGACCCATTGGCGGCACTGCCTCGAGCTGCACCACCATCGTTGCCTCCCAGTCCTCAGCAGCAATGATCCCTCCATGCAGCGACCACAACAAGCATCACTGCCTCCCATGTAGCGACCGTAGCTACATACCTGCATCCTCGCAGCAACCCTCCCAAGCATCGCTGCCTTCCATCTGCCCCGTCGCAGCCACCGAAATGGCGAGCCCTTGGTGGCGCTACCCCTAGTAGCACCACCATCGCTACCTCCTAGCCCTTAGCATCAATGATCCCTCCACGCAGCGACCGCAACAAGCATCGCTGCCTCCCACGCAACGACCGCAGCTACATCCTCGCATCCTTGCATCAACCCTTCATTCCCATAGTGCTACCACCAACTGTGTCACAATAGCAGCACCAAATAGGGTAGTGATTGATGCCCTTGTCTCGACACCAGAAACATGAGTTGAGATTACAGATTGTAGTCTTACGCAATGGCCACCGATAACTCAATGAAAGCACAAATGGAAGCATTGGAAATCAGAATTGAGAATTGGCTGCAAGAAACACTTAATGATTTTAAAAAGAGCATACTAGAGAACCTAAGCAAATTTCAACAAGATGGGGGCTCAAGTTCTATATTGCACAGATTTGGAAATACAAGCTCTAAAATTTTTCAGACTTCTATAGTGTTAGAATATCAGAATAGATTTGAACGATTGTCAAATTAAGCTAGAGATTAGTCTAAACGACAACTGGTGAGTACATTTATTGAAAGGCTTAATCCAGATATCCGGTGTGAAGTTAAAGCTCATCAACCTCGCACTATGATCACTGTGATATCATTTGCATATTTACAAGAGGAAAAAATCAACAGAGAAAATCATGGAAACAGAAGTGACAATAACCAGATGATCAACAAGCCACCCGCCCCATCTATTCCCAACCAAAACCCTGACACCCGAAGACTAACCCAAGAAGAACTCAAGGAAAGATCAGCAAAGGGTTTGTACTATGATGAAAAGAGGAGTATGGAGCACCAATGTAAACAAGGGAAACTTCTGATGATTGAACCAATTGGAGAGGAAGAGTATGGAGCTCCGATGTAAACAAGGGCAACTTCTGATGATTGAGTCAATTGGAGAGGAATAGGAAGCTAAGAATGTAGACTTCAATCATGAAGATATATATTCTAATGAAGATGTTGGACCTACCAGACATACAATGCATGCATTAACTAGCTACTCTAACCCATAAACTATGAAAGTTGGCGGAACTCTGGAACATCAGCATGTTATAGTTTTGATTGATACTAGAAGCACTAACAATTTTATGGACAGTGAGACTGTTGACTGATTGGCCTACCATATTGAAGGCTGTGATAGATTCGAAGTAAAGATCGCTGACGGATGCATTTTAACTTATGATAGCAAATGTTCAAAGATAAAATTGATTATACAGGGCCAATAGTTTCTTGCAATGATTATTACACTGAAAGACATACCTATTGCTTACACTATCAAAAAGTGGAGACCATACTTACTTGATCAACGGGTTGTGATGCGTTGTAGATAGCCTATGACTGAAGTGCTGAAAGAGAAGCTCCCCGAGTTTGATGCTGCTCAGCCTTGAGTGTTAGGATCAAGAGTCGGCACTAAGAGGGGGGGTGAATTAGTACAGCGGTAAAAGTTACGTCGGTTCAAAAAACCTTCATACGATAAAATCTGATTTCGACGAAAACTGTTTCGAAAAGATCTTGAAATTGAAAGCATACGGAAATATAGTTGATGTAAAGCAAGGAAGGCAGTTTACAGTTAAGATAAATAGCTGAAAGTAAATGCAAACTGATTTATAGTGGTTTGGTCATCATGACCTACATCCACTCCTCCGATTCCTCTTCCGTCAAGGCCACCAACATTCACTATCGATCTTTCTTTAATAGGCGAAGATCAACCTCCTTCTTACACCCATCTTCTCTTTTTCACGGGTTTAGGAGATAACCCTTACAAGCACTCACTCCTCTCTTACAGAATTATAAACTTAGAGTGGAGGAGGGAATTTCTAAAGAGATTGCAACAACATTTTCTCACTTTTGAATACTCTGTGCTTGTGTGTGTTAACTAGGGATGAGAGGGGTATTTATAGACTTCAAGTTGATTCAAACTTGGATCCTAAAAACATCTCATCCCGGGTTTCCTGGGTACGGGCGGTACCATCGCCTGCGTTGGGCGGTACCACCACCTGGTGGGCTGTGCTGGGTGGTACCACCGCTCAGACTGGCGGTACCATCGCCTGACACCCTGCCAGGGGTGGTACAACTGCCCAGACTGGTGGTACCACCGCCTGACACAGTCTTGAAGACTATGCCACGATGGTGCCATTTCTTGGGGCATTGTTTGGGCCTCTCATTAGGTCCAACACAGTCCTTACATGGGCCCAACTGGCCCATAATTGGGTTGGCCCAAATCCAAACCCAATTATGTGCTAACTACGATTCCTAAGACATATTCTAAGCTAAACAAGTCCGTAAGTCTAGTTTCTTCTGGTGAGCTTCCGGCGAACTTCCGACGATCTCTCAGCAATGTTCCAGCGGACTCTCGGCAAGCTCTTGGACTTTACGACGATCTTCTTGTTGAGTTTTGATGAGCTTCTTTGGCAAGCTCCTGGACTTCTCGGCAGAACTTCCGATGAACGTTTGGACTTCCGACGAACTCTCAAACTCCCAATAAAATTGCGTCCTTGACTCTGGGACTTCATTTTGCTTTATACCTTGCTATCGTAGTTAATCCTACACATGTAAAAACATACTTCGATCTAGACAATTAATACTAAGCATTAATCATGTTGTCCGACATGTCATTGGTCCCTCGACGCTTCATCTGATTCTTCGGCACATCGTCCTCTCTTGCAGCCTATTGCCCAATCGGCCAGTTGACTCAGCAACTTCGATATCCTTGGCGCAATATCCGCTCTTCTTGGCTCGATGCCCAAATCCATGGCCCGAAGCCTTCTGTCGATATGTCAACTGATCCTCCGGCTTGACGTCCAATCTTCTGACATGTTTTCCTCCTACATAACATGATTTTTCCTGCTTTAATTGTCTCATCTTGATCGAAGCATCCTGTATCACTCAAAATGCAGATTAAAACATAAACACTTATCAATTAGTTTTATCATCAAAATCCGAGATTCAACAATCTCTCCCTTTTTGATGATGACAACCAATCGACGACGGAGTTAACCTTAACTCCCGGAGTTTAAACAAACTCCCCCTATCAATATGGCATATTGATAGAACCTTGAATTCAAGCCGAATTCAAGTCATTGCAAATTTCATCATGAATATTTGTAACACATCATCATGCATAACATGATCATACTTCTCCCCCTTTGTCATCAACAGAAAGGAGAAGCCCAATTCTCATGTATTTAGATATAAGTCCAAATAATTGCATGAAAAACATCAAGTTTTATCATCATGCAAGCTAGAAAATTCATATCATTTAAGAGCGTGCATTCTTGTTGAATTTTGCAAACTAGCAATTCTTGCTTCCTTTTACAATGTGCAAATTGCAAGTTTTGCTTTTTGAGATAGGCAAAATATCACTTTTGCTTCTTTTGAGATAGCAGCTCTTTGCTTCTCTTTAGATTACAAGCTAGCAATTCTAGCAAATTTTACATCATACAAGGTAGCAAATTTTTGGTGATATTCAAGATATCAAGTTCTTCTCCTTACAATTTGTAAGCTAGCAAATATTTGCTTCCTTTGCAATGTTTGAGCTAGCAATATTTCTCTCCCTTTGTCATTGTCAAAAAGAAGGGAAGAATACAATGTTTGTAATTCTTTTCCCTTTATAACAATTTCCAAATCATGACAAAGGTAAAGTATCAATCTTATTTATGCATCATTATATTTTCAAATTAAAACATGCACAATTTCAAAACCTTACATTTCATTTTTCATGCACGATACCGAAAAATAAATCAATCATCATTATGAGCATATCATACATGATACTAAAACATTAAAATTTTTAAGCATTTATTAACATTTTTATCATGATATCAAATATTCATCATTTAGAGCATTCATGATACACATTATATGCAATAAATCACATACATCATTATAATAAAAAGCATAAGTATTACATGCATCATTCCAAATCATAAATATTTCAAATCATGATGGTATCAAAATATCAAATTACGTCATACCATGCATGATCATAACTTCTCATTTGTATGCATCAAAATAATATCAAGAGTATTTCATGCATAATTTCATATCATCATATGAAAAATATCAAGAGAATTTTGGTGATGAGATACACAAATAATGAAGAAAAATTGTGAAAATCAAGAGACATATTATGATTCTTTTTGAATAACTCAAATAGCGAAAAGAAAGAATCATAGTAAATAATCTTGATTTATAAAAAAAATTCTCAAGTTGTAATTTCAAGAAATCAAGAGAAACCGTGATTTATTTTAACAAATCTCTTCTTAAATAAATAACAAAAAAAATTCTTAGGAGATCATGAAAAATCTTGATTCATATAAAAGATTTTATGAGAAATTATGATTTTGATAAAACTCATTCAAATTCATCAAATCATTTTCATAGTCCAAGAGATTCATAAGGGTGATATAAATAGATTCATTAATCTCCTTCTTGGAAAAATCGATAAAGTAGGAAAAATAAATTTTCAAAGGAGAAACCTTTTCTCTTTTTAGTTATTTCAATTCATATGAATTATTTTATTTATGCCAAATAAAATTGTGTATCAACGTTTAAAACCGAAAGTGCAAGATTTTTTACGTCAAAGATCAATAAACTACTTTCATTACCGTAAAAATCGATAATCCATAAATCACAAAGATCATCTTGCATAATTTTGAAATATAAATTTATTAAGCATGATCTCAAATTATATTATTTCATCAAGCATGATTTCATATTTTCAATCAAAATCATTTTGTTTGTTTATCATAAAATATGCATTTTTCATGATTATTTTTAAAATCATTAGAAAGGTAAGCATGATCTAATTTTATTTTTGCATTTTCATTAAACATGCAATTCAAAAAAATATTTAATTTTCTTAAACTAAATTAAAACTAAATTAAAAATAAGTCATGAGAAGCATTATGTAATTTCAAAATAAACTAAAGACATTTTGATTACCTCATCATCGAAAGCCGTTAAGGCATAGTTTGCCATCTTGCCTTTGTTGATTTTCTCCTCGTCTTCGGAGGAGCTCGATTCATCCCAATTTGTGTTCTTCTTCTTGTGTTCAAAGCAAGTAGTTGTGTTCTTTTTATTTTTTAATTTTTGTTTCATGAACTTTTTAAATTTATTAGTGAGGAGTTCAAGTTCACCATCACTTGAGCTTATGCTCAAGTGGTCTTCGATTGTTCTTAGTTCGAAATCCTTCTTGTCCTTTGGAAGGTGGTTCTCAAGTTCTTCATGTGCATTGCACGTTATTTCATAGGTCATTAGAGACCCGATAAGTTCTTAGATCAAAAAAATATTCAAATTATTTGATTCTTGAATAGCCATTATTTTCGAATCCCAAGTTTTAGAAAGTGAGAGTACAACTTTATTGACAAGTTCAAAATTCGAAAAACATTTGCCAAGAGCTTTTAAACCATTGACAACATCTATAAAACGGGTATACCTGTCAACAATGGTTTCACTCAGCTTCGTTCGAAATAGTTCAAAATCATGCATTAAAAGATTGATTTTATAATCTTTAACTCTATTCGTAACTTCGTGTGTAATTTCGAGAATATGCCAAATATCGAAGGCTATTTCGCACAAAGAAACCTGATTGAATTCGTTATTGTTTAAGGCATAAAATAGAGCGTTCATAGCTCTAGCATTTAAAGAAAACGTCTTCTTCTCCAAATCATTCCAATAGTTCATTAGAAGAGAAGACATTTTAAAACCAAATTTGACTATTAGCCATAAATCGAGATTCAATGAAAGCAAGAAAACTCTCATTTGAGTTTTCCAATAAGTGTAGTTTGTCCCATTGAAAAAGGGAGGACGAATGAGAGAGTGACCCTCTTGAAAGTCCAAAAGAGCATTTCTCTTTGGGTGTTAAACCAAATGAG
>LVTN01002277.1:1369-32847 GCA_001649415.1 Musa itinerans
ATCTCATCACAATCTGATTCCCATTGCATAGATCCATGGACATCACAATATATATATGAATCAAGCAATATAAAATAAGAAAATATCATAATAATAATAAGCAAAAAGATTGTAGGAGAATATTCACTCTCGGTGTCGTGAGAGGAATATCTCATGTGCTCTTGCTTAGAGAAATCCCTAGCTATGGTCATTCGGATTGAGAGAGAAAGAGTTCTTTAGGAGAATCCGATTAGAGCGAGACTCAAGCAGAAACTGTATGGGCCTGACAGTACTATGCCTAGTATATGGTCTCTAGGTTATTATATGAATGAAGGACTATAGATACATGGTAACTAAGGACGGACAGGTCCAATAGATTGGATTTTCCTATATCGTCTGGGGACTATGGCATAGTGGCCTAATATATCCACAATCAATGAATCGAGTGAATTATTATGAAGATAATAATTCATTAAGCTAGAAGGAGTTTTGATATGTATTACTCATGGCTAGTGTGATATTAGGCCTAGAAGGTCACGCCCATATGGGAGGTATTGCGATGGGTAGAGATTCAGATATGAGATATTCGCTGGAGCCCCTATCTTAATGTATATCCAATACGCCCCTGAATTATTGGATCCTATGTATGAGATCAAATAAGAGCCAATAAGAGATTATTGGATAGAGATCCACTAATCTAAGAGGCTTAAGTAGTTGAATGGAGATCCAATACCCAATAGGGGAAGATCCATTAGGGTTAAGTTGATAAGGGACTTTTATAAATAGGAGAGAATCAGTGGTTCATAGGCTAGAGCCTTTTGCTTGCCTCTCCTATTCTCCTCTCCCTCTCCACCTCAAAGAAGGCCTAGAGATTTGAGGAGTGTCATCGTAGCCCTACTATATGGATTACTGCTAGAGAGGAGGGCGCTTGACTTCCTTCACCCTCTCCTAAAGATCTACATGGATTCTGGGATATACAATCTCCCTAGGTAACACAATCTATCTCACACGTGGTTTTTCTATTTCGTGGATTTTTGCACACTAATCTTCACATGACGACGAACATATCTTTGGGGCTATAAATATGAGAGAACAAAAGAGTCATAGGCTAGGTTCTTGGTTGCCACCTCTTATTCTCCTCTCACATTCTCCTCAGATAACAGGTGTGGAGATTTGAGCAGTGAGTTAAGGAGCATCTTCATAGCCTCTACCATGTGAATCACCACTAGAGAGGAGGACGTTTGACCTCCTTCATCCACTCCTACATATCTATAGGAATTCAGAGATATACATGTCAGAAGATTGGACACCGAGTCGGAGGACTAGTCGACGTATCGGTAAAAGGGTTCGTGCCATGAGTTCGGGCATCAAGCTAGAAGGATAAAAAATTACGCCAAGGAGATTGAATGTTGCAAAGGTCAACATGCCGATTAGGCAATACGACGAAGGAGAGGACGATGTGCTGAAAGGTTAGACAAAGTGCCGAAGGGTCGGACGAAGTGCCAAATGAACTAATAACATACCGGACAACATGTGATTCATGCTTTTAATCAATTGTGTCTTGATTGTAGTTTAGAGTCTAATTGAATCGATTTTGTGGTATAACCATGCCAACTCAATTAAGGGCTCATTGGGCCTGAGTTGGGGTTATTTTGGGCCAAGCAGAAGGCCCATTCAGTGATCCTTAGCTGGCCCATGTGGTGCCATCGCTAGAGCTTACGATGGCACCGCTTGAGGCTCAACCTCCTAAGTTATCTAGGCGATGGTACCGCCCAGACATAGTCTCCCAAACTATGTCAAACGGTGGTACCGTCAAATTGAGCAATGGTACCACCCAGTGTTATATTGACAGGTGATGATACCGCTAGTTATCAGTCTGGCAGGCGACGATACCGCCTAATACTAGCTATGGGACCGCTAATATCTCGAAACCCTGAATGAGACCGTTTTAGCTCCAAATTTGAATCAATTTAGGGCCTATAAATACTCTAATCTTTCTTGCTTAATTTAGCAAGAAAAGAGAACGAAAACTTAGGGCATCACTAGAGCTTGCGATGGCACCGCTTGAGGCTCAACCTCCCAAGTTATCTAGGCGATGGTACCGCCCAAACATAGTCTCCCAAACTATGTTAAGCGGTGGTACCGTCAGATTGAGCAATGGTTCCACCCAGTGTTATATTGACAGGTGATGATACCGCTAGTTATCAGTCTAGCAAGCGACGATACCACCTAGTACTAGCTATGGGACCGCTAATATCTCGAAAACCCTGGATGAGACCATTTTAGCTCCAAATTTGAATCAATTTAGGGCCTATAAATACTCCAATCTTTCCTGCTTAATTTAGCAAGAAAAGAGAACGAAAACTTAGGGTTTAGAGTGTGAATACTCTGTGAGAAAATTGATTCCCTCCTCCTTGAGCTTAGATGTTGTTCTAAGGGAGGTGTGTGAGGGATATCTTGTAAAAGATGGATGTAAAGGTTCTCTCTTGAGCTTGTCAAAAGGAGAAAGAGTTGTAAGGGTAGTTGATATTCACTCGTTGAAAGAAAATCGGTAGTGGAAGCCGATGGCCTCGAGTGAAGAGAAAACGGGAGTGGACGTAGGTCACGATGACCGAACCACTATAAATCTAGTTTGCATTTACTTTATGCCTTTTATTCATATTGTCAACTGATTTACTTATTCACTACGCTTACGAATACTTTCAAGTTAAACTCATCTTTCATCTTTCCGATACGTGCTTTATCGAATGAAGATTTTCAAATCAACATAATTTTTACGAAAGCACTAATCAACATAATTTTTACGAAAGCACTAATTCACCCGCCCCCCCCCCCCCTAGTGCCAAAACGATCTCATTTCTTTTCTTATTTTAAATGTTGTTTACAATAAGTAAATTACTTCGTTTAACATCAAGGGCACTATGCCCTACCCATTATGACCTACTTCTTTCTTTTAAAACTAACTCAAAATTATGTTCTCATGTGCTTAGGATTCTAGATATCTTTGAAAGTCTCACCTTTCTCAAAGCTAATATTGCAAAATCTAACATCTACTTCCTTTCTCATTGTGATTCTGAAATCGGACATCCCTTCGTATTGTGATTCTAAACCAAACACCGCATTTGCAACTCTCTTACAATTAAAGAGAAAATTTAGTCTTTCAAATATTTAGGCACTCATCCAAAGACAAATTCCAAGATAGATTCCAAAACTTCCTTATTGTTAACGCTTTGGGAAGGATTTAAGGCCTCCTCTCCCAAGTTGGTAAACTAGTTTTCATAAACTTGGTTATAATTTTTTTGTTAACTCACATTCTTCTCAGCTCCTGGATATCTGGCAAGCAGATTTCTAGATTCACCAAACTCTCTCGAAACTTCTTTTAAAATAATAATAAGAATAGTAACAAAATGTATCTGATTAGTTGGGAGAACATGATCCTCCCCTAGGAGGAAGGGGGTCTTGGTATCTAAGATCTTAAAACAGTAAAAAAAGTTATTTGTGCTAAACGCATCACTTCAATCCAAAACTTTCACAATGTCCTTTGGATCAATGTTTTTCTTACTAAATATGAAAACTTTCACCTTTGGATGTCCTCAAATCATAATAGAACTTCCTTAATATACAGATCTATCCTTATTCTGACCTCTAACATCAAGAATGGCTTCCGTAAACTTATAAACAATGCCTATAACATTAAGATCTAGGAAAATCCTTGACAATATTTCATTTAACAAATGACCCGAAATGGATGCTTTGAGTAATCAATTATTTTTAACTCTTATTGGAATGTCATAGCTCTTGAAACTTTGTTTCACCTTACTTGGTGGCATATATCCCGACCATTCATCTCTCACAGTATTCTAATAATGATTTCTAGGTTGACCCTTAATCCTTCAAATAGTACAATAATGAACAGTACTTATAGATATCTAACTAAATACTACACCTAGGAGGCTCCTTAGTAGGGTTGGAAGTCAATTTGGCATCCTAAGATTACTCCACATATTAAAATTTTCCTAGAACCCACTGCCCACCTCTAGTTTTATCTCCAGCATCATCCATTGTTAACTAGACCAATGTTTACTTGACCCCTCACATTCTTGTGTTTTCACCCAAGCTCTCAAGAATTTCATATAATGGCTTTTAAATTATTGATTCCAACTTTTCTCTTTTTGGGTTTATTGGATGAAGGGTTCTCACTAGTTAAATCATCTCGTGAGATGCTTCTTGCCATCATTGGTACTTTTTTCTAATTCTTATTAAAAATTTACAATCGTCTTACTAAAATCCCTCTTAGGAGTATGGTATGTGTATTTCTAGAAGTCCATCCAACTACCTGAAAGTCTTGTTGGGAGAACTTATGGGAGCCTAGAGGAATAATAGGTAAACTTCCAATATTCAATCCAATTTGGTGGATCATTTACTTTAAGTGATCTTCTTACAGGTGCAGGATTTCTAATTAAAGATTTAGCAAATTAGCCCTTATGATTGAGTGAGCAATCCTATCGTACCTTGAATCCGTTGATGTTCGAAACGCTGACTCTATTGGAAGCTCTCAAAGTTGCTGATTCTCTTCAAAATTTTCATATCTGGGTCAAAATTGACTCTATGCAAACTGTCAATTTTGCATCGGAATTACTTATATTCCCTGATTTTTGAGATTTTTATTCTACGGTATCCTCTTCCTTTTTGACAAGCTCCAAATCATAAATATTTCTCGAATACCAGAGCTCTTGACTTTTAGTCGAAACCATAGTTCTCATTTTTGTATGTTGCAAAGGATCCATAGGCTTATCGTTTTGTATTTACGCTTTAAATCAATATAATTTTTTTGAAAAATCAAATCACTTTCTATGTATCTAAGTGGATGTGACCACATCAAGTAGTAGAATCGAGTCCCTTGGCGTTGTCCTCTAAGACATCATGTTTCAGCGCTTGATCGACGTTTAATATTCTTTCCTCGTTAGATTAGTATAATTATTTATAATTCTTGTGAAAAATATATTGTGTAAGTCGCTACACTTTAGATAATCATTGGGATTGCCCGTAAAGAGAGTGATGTGCAATGACGCCCAAAGCGAGCAACGCCGGCGTTTCGGGTGACGTTCTGAGCTTAATCCATCGAGTGCGTCTCTCTGCCATGTGGTGTCGCTGACCACACATCAGTGGATGGCGAAGCAGGAGTCAGGAGAGCATAGGGTGAGGATGGGAGAAGCGGTCACACGAGGGATCCATCCGGTGCGATACCCACCAAAAGGAATAACTGTCAAGATACCGACAGAAGGCAGAACGGTGGATTTTGCCTCGTGATTCGGGCTCCCTATGCATCGACGTTCCACCTGCTGCGAAGGATATGCATGCACGAAGGTGGTGCGGTGGAAACGACGGTGGCGCTCTGTGGCGGAGGCTGCAGCCACCGTCGCCACCACCACCATAACTAGTGCTCTCTTGGCTTCTCGTTATTAACGAAGGCAAAAAAAGCAACGCCACCAGCACTCATCCGGACAAGAAAAAAGGGCCGCGGTCAGTGACAAAGTGTGGTGGCGTTGTGGGCTCTGCTCCGCCTTGGGTTGGCTGCAGATGCCCTGGCTTTGTTCCACGCATCTGGTGAACGAATGCCATATACGACGCCAAGAAGAGTACTGGATGTGACGTGTGAAGTACGTACGTACATGCAACATACGCGTGTGTGTGTGCATTTGATATTCACCCTCAACGTTGAAGCATCAGATATAAGATGAATGATCCATCATATTGACCATGTCTCAGGTCCCCTCAATTAAGTTGAGTGATTTTAATCGTTTGGAATGTTTTAGCTTTGCATGTTAACTACACGAAGTTGATGGTTGTCGGCCACTACTGAACAAATGATAAAATTGATGAGCAGAAACATATCAAATATCGTAACATATTCTACAACATAATATCAAAACTATAGCTAAGCATATCCATAAATGTGTTCAGCGATGACTGTGAGACCTGTGGATTAGAAGGTGGCGGTGCCTTGCGAGGAAGGCAAGTCTCTCTCTCTCTCTCTCTTCTTTTATTTTTTTTATCTTTCTCTTTCTCCTTGTCTATTCCGTTCTATTTTTCCTCTTCTATTACCTATTCCTCCATTTGGTTGTATACCTATTCCTCTATTTGGTTGTATGCCCAAAGGCGGTGGCTCTTGATAATGGATCTGTTTCTTTTACGGGTCAGCTTGATGGATTAATGGATCGAGTCTATTGATCGTGTCTGAGGAAGAAACGAGTACTTGCTGCGAGATTACATTGACCCTATCATAAAGTAAAAGCAGTTGGAATGAGTTCAATTCTTCTATATTGCATGGAGTAATTTCTACGGGAACGAAGATATATGGCATGGACTTCATCCTGCAGAGGAGCAGAGGGTCGGACATTAGTGGCGTACGTCAAGTGGCTGCATCACCATGTCTCGCAATCACTGCCCTACTCATACCTTTGAAGAATGGGAGTTATTTCTGCACCAAAAGGGAATCTAATCATCAATATAAGTTCTGCACCAAAAGGGTGGGTTTAATTATCGAGTTATATACCGATTTATGTCTCTTTTTCTGTTTAGAAAAAGGTTACATCTTTTCATCTTCTTTTTTTACATCACATATTAGGCATTGGTCTCGTCGATGAAGATGGGGAGATACGCGGACCCCTCAGTACCCTGCAGCGTATCTCGAATGGTGACTGGTAGTGATAGAATGAAGAGTAAAGGTAAAAAAACGCATGCTTCAATTAGAGTGATATGGTGTCTATTTATACATGCTGAAAGAGATGATTTTTCTCAACTGAGCAGCAAGATTTCCTTGTGCAATTGGGGAAATCTCATCTACTATGCAGTTGGGAAAATCTCTCTGTTATCATGCCCCCACAAGATTGAGCTCCTATCAAGGATGTCGATCTTAGACTGATGCAACAAAAATAGTTTGCGGGTGAGAGACTTCGTGAGTGAGTCTACTAGTTGATCAGTCGTATGTACATGAGAGACGAAGTTGATGTTTGACAACTTAATCTCGTATAAAGTGAAAGTCGATGACAATGTGTTTCATGCGTGAGTGGAATACTGGATTGACATATAAGTAGATAGCTCCAACATTGTCACAATCTATTATAGGAGTAAGGGTAGAGCTGATGTTGAGTTCCTTGAGGAGATTTGTAACCCAATTGAGTTCAGCAGCTGCGATAGCGATGGCACGATATTTAGCTTCAGTTGTAGACCGTGTGACTATGATTTCTCTAACTGCATAGCAAATGAGATTTCCCTAACTAAAGAGTAAACAGTGGGCTGTTTTATTAGTGGAACTGATGGCCATTTATAAACATTGTCCTTACTCTGGCCGCGGACCAAGGATGCCCCCATGCTCAAATCTTTGACAAAAAAATAGTGAGGAAAGAATTCAATTAAGGTATTATTTTGTTTGCAAAATTGAGACATGGAAATGAGATTTCGTTTAATGTGAGGTGCACACAGAACATCATTGAGTGTAAAAGTTGTGGTAGGTGAATTAAGCATTATGAAACCAGTATGAGTAATAGGGATTCCTTTACCATCACCGATGATGATGTTGTCATTTCCACTATAATTGTTGTGGATAGATAAGTTCTGTAGATAAGAGATGATGCGGTGGGATGCACCAGAGTCCACGATCCAATTATAATCACTAATGTTTGGAGTAGTCGTGAGATTTGCTTGAGGCCAATGTGATTGAGCAGAAAGTTTGGGTCGAGATCGATAGACCTTTACAGAGTGGCCGACATTATCACATAGTTGGTAAACAACTCTTTGTTGGATTGTATGGTGAGGGCACCAGGACTGCTGATGATTGAAGTAGCCACCTTAGTTGTTGGGATTGGAATGTTGATGATGTGGAGGGATGGTTTGTTTGAAGCTCATAGGTTCAGTTACGATTGGAATGTTGATGATGTGGAGGAGGGATGGTTTGTTTGGAACTCATAGGTTCAGAAGGCATCTTGGTCAAACCTTTGTTGATAGACTTGTTATACTGATTGCCCTTTCTCGTAGATTTTTTACTAACTTGAGCTGTGTGATTGCCCCTTCTCGTAAATTTTTTACTAACTTGAGCTGTGATGGATGGTCCTAGCAATTTGTCCTTGCGCTTTAGATATATCTCAAAGTCAGTCAGCTTGTCGTAGAGTTCTTTGAATGATATTGGTGAGTCACGTGCCCGTGTCGCTGCTGCCAATTCCTTGTACTCGTCTCCTAGGCTGTTGAGGGTATGGACAGTGACATCTTCATCACTAAGGGTATGACCTATCAAGGCCAAGTTATCGATAATAATTTATATGTTGTGTAGATAATCGACAACAGTACTTTCCTCTTGTTTTGTTTTTATGAGACTGGATAGGAGACTAAGCATGTGAGTGCGTGAACGATTTGCCAGAGGGTATGACCTATTAAGGCCAAGTTATCGATAATAATTTATATGTTGTGTAGATAATCGACAACAGTACTTTCCTCTTGTTTTGTTTTTATGAGACTGGATAGGAGACTAAGCATGTGAGTGCGTGAACGATTTGCCAAGGTGGTTTGCAACTTGTATTAGGCTTCGACATCAATGTCACATGAAGATATGAGTGGGGCGAGGGATCCAGCGACCGAGGCTTGAATTGCTTGGAGGATGAGACGATCCTGGTGTAACCATAGTTTGTGGTCTGGATTTGGTACTGGACTGGGTGCTCCTGGGATGTTGAGTATCACTGGTGGACAACGAAGAGAGCCATCGATATAGCCTAGAAGATCATAGCCAAATAAGAGATTAGATAATTGAGCACGTCAGGATGCGTAGTTGCCACCTTTGGAATATTTGAAGAGCATGAGAGTTGCTGCATTGATGGAGATAAGGCCTGTATGTGAAAAAGTACTATGGTTCCCTACGGGAATAATAACTGAAGCATCAGAGGTAGATAAGGAGGACATATGGAAGATATGTACCATGAGGGAGCAAAGTGAAAGTCTGCAGCAATGATAAGGGAGGAAGAAGTGTTGGTGTATATCAGTGTCGCTTGAGGTGGGTTGCTAGCAAATGAGATCTTCGTTGAAGGAGGAAAAATTGTAAATCTCTATGTAGCAGTTCTGCAGTTGGGGATCTGGACAGTGAAGAACGTGAAGAGGATTGCTGCATGCTTCGTCGTTGAAGATCACTACGGTACTTTGCTTAGCAGCGATGCAGTGATGGGCAGCAAGTGGCATGGAAATGGTTCCAGATGCTGCTCGTCGAGGCGAAGGAGTTCGGGTACACCGGAGAAGGTGGAGTACGACGTAGCGGAGCGGCACTCACCTTGGTGCAACTTCGCCAGTGGCCACGCTGCGCGGGCTGTTGCAATGCAGAGGTTGCCACTGGCAATGTGGCAGCGATCGAGAATCTACAGTAGTGAGCTAGAAGAAGATGGCGTGGGAAAGAGGTTATGTTCACCACCGGAGTGTGGGCAGCAGCTCCGCAGATGAGCCGCGTACGCCGGATCAAGGGTGAAGTTCGGAGAGTCCATTCCTGGAGGAGGGTCGTTGAAGAAGAACTGCAATAGGTGCAGTTCAGAGAGCAATGATGGCCTGAAAGCCGGAGCATCCTCGACCGCTTTGCTCATCGCCGCCTCTGCCTCTTCTTCTCTAAGCTACTCCTCCCATCCAACAGCGGCGATCTTGGCCTAGGAATCGATCCACGATGATTGGGTCGGATTCTGCAGCTTTGGTGCTTTGCTTGGGCAACGGGGATGAGGCGCCCCTTTCACGAGAGAGGGATGGGGCGTGATTGGAAGTGGGAAGCTGATGGTGCAGGGGACATTCTTGCCGAACCTGAAGCCCCCGCCGAGGTTCGAGGCACCGTGAAGTGCCTCAGACCTCAGACCACCAGTTGTAGCGGGGGAGCCTGAGGCACTGCACATTAGCGTTATGGTTCCTCAGAAGCGTCACCTTGTCCTAGAGCGTCAGGCGGTCGACCAGGTTCTTCGCCCTGGCACGGTAAGGCAGTGAGTTGTCACAGAAGGCGAACTTGGCAACCCTGAGGTTAAGCTTCTTATAGCGGTGGGGGTTGCAGACATGCTTTGAAGTCGTTAGTGTAAGAGACAATGACAATCGTTGCAACCACTGAGATGAATAGAAGGATGGACAAAGGAGAACAATGATTGGCTTATCACGGATAAAACTGTAAATAAAGTGTTCGAGATAATTCCTGTCCGTGTCTTTTGGTTTGTTATTGCTTTACACAGCATGTAGAGGGATGGCTGAATGCTTAATAGTCCCATTTTAATTGGGTTTGGTGGTCATTTTAGGCTTGTAAATAAATGTTGTATTATGTGGACACTTATGAGAAATTTTGATCTATAGTGGACCATTTTGGATCCTTTATTGTACAACCGTTCAAAGCTTGTGAAGTCTGTTTGTAATTTATATTGGTTTGAAGTGTTTTCTGAAATATTTTCTTGTGAATCCTGAGTGAGGCACTTTCTCTAACCCATTTTCTCTTTTGTAGGTCCTAAGGGACCATGGGAGGTTTCGGAGAGGCTGACATTTGCGGACGGACACATAAGGGTGTTGCATGACTTAGGCAAAACCAGCTAACTCCATGACAGATAGTATCAGAGCGGGACAAGCACTCATAGAAATATTTGGCATGCAAACATGGGGGACCTAGCGGGGCTACGTTGAGGGTAGCTAGCACTCGCGACCGTTTGGGGGAAAACGAGCATAGAGATGGAGGGAAAAGGAGTCGCTCAGAGGAGCAAGCATCTGAGATTGGCATTCAAAGGAATTGCCAACCCTTCGCATAAGAGACACCACGAGAACAAACAAGCTATGAAGAATGCATAGCACACAAAGATTGGGATGGCTTAGTTTAAGCTACAACTCAATGTTGGCAACCATACTTGATGGTGCTCAAGGCAAGCGAGGCGCTTGGTAAAGGATAAGACCATATAAGGTGGAATGAGTTGTTCAGCGACCGAAAGAGTTGTGCAAAGCTCACAGAGGTGAGGAGAATTGCTAACTCGAATAATTTGGTACTCATGCAAGGGCTTGTATACGAACAATGAAATGTTCATGGCCATCCCAAGGCAATCGAAGCTCGGCGCCATGGAGCATTGAAACTTTCTTTTCGGCACGAGAAGGATACGTCCATAGGAGGTTGAAGTGTGCAGCGAGTTCAACATGCTGCTAGACCTTGAGGGGTGCAACGGGGACTATATTGACGTGGAGTCGCAATCTAGCAAGTGCGTTTGCAGGAGGCAAAATAATACACAGTTTATTTAGCATGGCAGAGTAGTCCAAGGGGATGGTAGTCTCCAAAACATTTAAAGAGAAGGAAGCGAAGAGATAAGTTGCTCCATCGGGATAGATATCCAAGAGGGATAAGTCTCGGCTCTCCAGAGGGAGAACCAAGTGCAATGGACCACACATGTTAAGGAGGAGTACCTCAAAAACAACTTCACAAAGCTCAACGGACTAAGCAAGCGGTGAGGAGTCATTGCATGATCTCGCTTGAGATAATGCATTGAGGGATGCATTGCGAGATCAAGTGGGGGAGCGATCCAAGACAACACAAATTAAGGCACATTTGAAGTCGATATGGAGATCGAACTCAACGAATGGCTGACTCGTAGAATGGTGGGTGCGAGGGCCACCATCAACTCAATGCAAAACGAGGAGCGGAGCAACTTGGGTTGAACTTGGTAAAGTACCCAAGCCGCGTGAAAGGAACCGATATAGAAGATGAAATATGGAGCGAAGGTACAAAGCTTTCTTTGGATAGAGATCAAGGACGTTAACTCTTGCAAACGCAAGAGTGGGACCATGTCGTTCCATGGGTCCCTCATTTTGATGGAGCGGGCTCATCCTACGTGGTGCCAAAGATAAAGGGAGCTTTGAGGCACATGCACCTTACCTCAAAGAAGCATTTGATGGAGGAACTAAGGCGACTCAACTTGCGGAGGCGAAATTAGGTTCAGAAGGCCTTAACATGGGGCAAAAGGACGTGAAGGTGGGTACTCTTAAAGAATATGCCACAGTGCTATCATTCAAATTGCCATGAAGGAAGCGATGTGCAGCAGAGATTATGCTGGTAGGGGCAGAGGTCCAGGATTTAGACTATAATGCATAAATTTCAACGAAGTCGGTAGACTTTGGGAGCTACTAGGTGACGGACTATCCTAGAGCGGTACTTTGTCTAGGTGTAACTCGAGAGCGGGTAAACGAAGGTCAATTACCAAATGAGCGAACACAATCGAATGGGGAAGAAGCCCTGCGATGTATTGGCAAATGCCACACATTGAGGGATCATAATCTGAGTTCATCCCACAAGGATCAGAATGCAATAGAGATGTCACTAGGAGGCGATATGGTGTAGCAGATCGTGATGGAACAGTTCGTGGCAATGTGATACACACGAATATAGTTCCATGAGGAACTATATCATATGGAGGTATGATCGGGAGCTACTAGGAGCTCCACTTCGGTGAACAACACGACGGCAAGAAGGGCTATGGATTCAAGGAGTGAAGGCCATGGTACCATAGAGGCGGGTTTTTCGTGCGTGCATCGAGTTTTGCATTAGATAAAAGCCTTGGTCATCAGTATATGGGGGTTGTATACCACCGAGGGAAAAGTTCAAATACAAGTACTAGTGAGTCCTATGGGAGGGACTTGAAATATAAGTACTAGTGAGTCCTATGGGAGGGACTTGATAATGCAGAGTTATGATCAGAGCAGTTCGAGAGTTGGACTGCTCCAGAGCCCATATTCGCTTAAGGGAGCCCGACAAGTCATAGGACAAGGCCAAATAAGCGAACGTTGCTACCAAGGAAGTTAAGGAGAATATAATCGATGCGAACCCTGCAACATGATAATAGAGGCCATGCATGGGAGTTGCAGTCTGTCTTTCCATCGACCAAGGGGAACTGCTTGGAGAACACAGAGATGTTGAAGTAGGGGGTCAAAAGGGGCGAGGAAGCGACGACGAGTCGAGAGGGACTTAGCTACCCAAAACCAAGCATCAGTTAGAATGGAGGTGGACTCAGAGGAGTGCCACAGCGCCATAGAGGCAGATCTATTGATCGTGAAGAAAGGGACGTAGATGCGAGGTGACGGATAATAGGGTCATGAGCATGGCAGCGCCATGGTACCGTAGAGGCGGATCTTCCGTGAAGTCATCGATCCCTTGTTCTCATAGAGGGAGAACGCTGTTAGGATCAAGAGCGCACTAAGAGGGGGAGGGTGAATTAGTGCAGCGGAAAACTTTCGACGTTTAAAAGCTTATTTTGATTGAAACTGATTCCGCAAGAATGGTTTCAACTCAATCCTTTTCGGAAGAACTTTGAACTTGAAACCTTTTGTGAAAGAGCAAGAGAAGACTAAGGTGATTTATAGCAAGGTAAATCACACAAGTGAAAAATGTCAGTTTCGTAAAGTCTTCGTACAAGTAAAACCGATCTCGGAAGATGTTTATGTCAAAGCGTATGTAAACGTGATTAAAGCAGAGTAAGGAGGAGAGGCAGTTTGCTATAAAGGAAAGATACTCAAAGTAAGTGCAAACCGAGATTTTAGAGTGGTTCGGTCAACGTGACCTACATCCACTATCGGCTTCCTCCTCCGACGAGATCACTGGCGTTCACTAGAGGCCTTCCTTCAATAGGTGAAGGCCAACCACCTTTTTACAGCTTTTCTCCTTTTGCCGGACTTAGGAGACAACCCTTACAAGTTTCACTCCTCTCTTGAAAGATCTCAACACTTAGAAAGAAAAGAGAACTCTAGCTTTTACAACACTTTAAGGCCTCAATGACTTAAGATAATGTCAAGATTTTGGTTCCCTTTCATGCATAAAAGGGTGGGATTTTTATAGACCCCAATGAGTTCAAAAATGGAGCCTAAAAGTGTCCATTCCTAGATTTTCAGGGTCTTAACGGTACCACCGCCATTACTGGGCGATACTACCTCCTGATAGAGCTCGGAGACCGAGCTCTAGCGGTACCACCACCCAGTCTGGGCGGTACGACCGCCTGACAGAACTCGAAGACCGAGCTCTGGCAGTACCATCACCTGACAGGGGCAGTACCATCGCTCAGAATTCCTGGGAGACCGAGTCTCCTAGGCGGTGCCACCTTCAGCCAGGATTTTAGGGGCCGAATGGGCTAATCCATTCGGCCCAATTTGGGTCTGTTAAGGGCCCAATTGGCCCCTAATTAAGTTAGTGGGATTACCTCCCAATCCTAACTTAATCTATACTCTAACTACGATAATTACGATATGATTACTACAATTCTATATTCTGGTGCGTCAATCGCTCTTCCGGCGAACATCCGATGAACTCTCGACGATGCTCCGGCGGACTCCCGGCAAGCTCCTGGACTTCTCAATAATCTTCTTGGCGAGTTCCGACAAGCTTCTATGGCAAGCTCTTGGACTTCTCGGATG
The DNA here is from genome assembly GCA_001649415.1 of Musa itinerans. Classification (NCBI taxonomy): domain Eukaryota; kingdom Viridiplantae; phylum Streptophyta; class Magnoliopsida; order Zingiberales; family Musaceae; genus Musa; species Musa itinerans. The sequence goes on from LVTN01002277.1 coordinate 15,782, forward strand.
GTTCCCGCAGAACTTCCGATGAACGTCTAGACTTCTATCGAACTCTCGTACTCCCAATGTGATCTTGATCTTGACTCCGGCACAACACCTGCTGCATGTCTTACTGCCATCGTAGTTAATCCTACACACTTTTCTCAACATATAGATTAGATCAATAAATGACAATTGACTTCATCATCAAAATCTGATATTCAATAAACGCTTGGTCATAAAAGAGGCCAAGGAGGTGGAGAATGCAGAGGCAAACTCCAAGTATCAAGACAAGGATGAAGGGCAAAGGCTAGAGAACTTCGTAAGACTGGTGTCAATGAGTTTATCATCAAAGATAGCCAAAAGTGAAAGTCTTTAGGTCAATGCGAGAGTGTATGACCAAGGAACGAAGCAAGCAATGCGCGGTGTTGTACCTTTATTACTTAGTGGAGTAGATGACAGAGATGATGAAGTAGACAGTACAATCCCAAAGGCGAAATGTGAAGGCAAACTCCAAGTATCAAGACAAGGATGAAGGGCAAAGGCTAGAGAACTTTGTAAGACTGGTGTCAATGAGTTTCTCATCAAAGATAGCCGAAAGTGAGGGTCTTTAGGTCAATGCGAGAGTGTATGACTAAGGAACGAAGCAAGCAATACGCGGTGTTGTACCTTTACTACTCAGTGGAGTAGACGACAGAGATGATGAAGTAGACAGTACAATCCCAAAGGCGACCAAAACTATTAGAGACTTACACCATATTAGGGTAAAAACTTCTTGCATTCCAAAAGGTCAATGACATTGGGAAGGTGAATCACAGTAACTAACCCAACACAAGAAGTACAAACTATTGGGGTAAAAACTTCTTGCATTCCAAAAGGTCGATGGCATTGGGAAGGTGAATCATAGTAACTAACCCAACACAAGGAGTACAAACACTTCAAGTGCTTTAGAAGTATGAGTAAAGAGCAAGCGATGGCCAGTAACTAGCTCGATGCATGGAGTACAACCCTCGAGGAGGCGGGCAAAGTCAAGTAACATTTGCCTTCTTAACCTTTAACGGAATGAGTAAAACCGAGTACCCCAATTCTCTTATCTATCCAGCAAAGGAGCTCTACACAGATTCAAAGACCCTTCAAAGATAATGGAAGATAATAGTTATCAAATCCTCACCAATGGTGATCAGTGCTGCTGAGAGTATATTATTTGTTTCATTTCCCAACGAAATGTCAATCAAAAGCGGAAGTGATATGAACCTAGAAGTGACAAATAAGTGAAAGAAAAGTCGATGGACAAATTTTGTGGAGGAAGGACCCAAAAAACTTCAAAGTTTGTGAGGCGATGCTCGTTAAAGCTTCAACAAGCATCCACCCAGTTCAAGCGGCATGAGACATTTGAGAGACTAGCGCATATTAAAGATTGTCTTTTCCTTAACTGAAAGATCCATAGGGACCAACAAGGATCAACACAACTCAGCCAACCCCACACTAGAGTCAGAGTCACTAGCGAGTTGAAACAATATGGCGGATCAAAAGTTTGACTACTCAACAATAACGACGGAGAGTTGCTGAGAGCCAAGAGGCACATTGTAGCTAGAGTAGAAGATTGAAGACTCAACAAAGGCGAGGAGTTGCAACATCAGCAAAAGCTTCGACGAGGACATCGAAGGAATAAGTGGAGGAGAATATCATGGACAAAACTGTAAACGAAGTGTTTGAGATAATGCTTATATATGTCTGTATCTTTTGGTTTGTTATTGTTTTGCACAGCATGTAGAGGGACGATCGAAAGCTTAATAGCCCCATTTTAGTTGGGTTTGGTAGCCGTTTTATGCTTGTAAATAAAGATTATGTCATGTGGACACTTGTGAGAGATTTCAGTCTGTAGTGGACCATTTTGGATCCTTTGTTGTGCAATCGTTCAAAGCTTGTGAAGTCTATTTGTAATTTGCATTGGTTATGAAGTGTTTTCTGAAATGTTTGCTTGTGGATCTTGAGTGAGGTGCTTTCTTTAATCCGTTTTCTCTTTTGTAGGTCCCAAGGGACCATGGGAGGTTTCGAGGAGATTGACCTTTGCGGATGAACACGCAAGGGTACCGCATGACTTAGGCAAAACCAGTTAAATCCATGATAAGCTGGAAGGTGGCTGCAACGCAACGAGAGAGGAGTGCTTGATGGGAAACTAGGGAGGTAGTGGTCGCTAGCCGGAAGTAGGGGTGAAGCGTCGCTCGGGAATGTGGCTGCGACAGCCCTTTCTCTCACTCTTCTTACGACTCTGGTACCATGATAGAATAGAGAATAGAGAATGAAGAGTAAAGGCAAAAAAAAAACAACATGCTTCTATTATCAGGTAGAGCTCGTTTCGCGTAAGTTAGAACACCTTGTCAGGTGGCGCCGCCTCCTCCTCGGCTACTCCGCCGTCTTCCTTCTTGTCCTTCTCATCCCCGGCACTGCCGCCTTCCTTCTCTTCCTGCTTCTTCTCGTCCTCGGCATTGGCTCCGCCAGCTTGGTCGGCTTTCTTCGCTTGGCCGCGTCACCACCGGCGGCGTCGACATCAGTTTCTTCTCTTCCCCCGCCTTCTTTACCGGCTCTTTCTTTCGAGAATGTGGCTACGACAATCCTTTCTCTCGCTTTTCTTACAGCTCTGATACCATAATAGAATAGAGAATGAAGAGTAAAGGAAAAAGAAAACACACTTCAAATAGGCTGGAAGGTGGCTATAGCGCAACGAGAGGGGAGTGCTTGATGGGAAACTAGGGAGGTAGTGGTCGCTAGCCGGAAGTAGGGGTGAAGCGTCGCTCGGGAATGTGGCTGCGACAGCCCTTTCTCTCACTCTTCTTACGACTCTGGTACCATGATAGAATAGAGAATAGAGAATGAAGAGTAAAGGCAAAAAAATATCTAGAAAAATATCATATGTCGAAAAATCTCTCTATTATCGGGTAGAGCTCGTTTCGCGTAAGTTCGAACACCTTGTCAGGTGGCGCCGCCTCCTCCTCGGCTACTCCGCCGTCTTCCTTCTTGTCCTTCTCATCCCCGGCACTGCCGCCTTCCTTCTCTTCCTGCTTCTTCTCGTCCTCGGCATTGGCTCCGCCAGCTTGGTCGGCTTTCTTCGCTTGGCCGCGTCACCACCGGCGGCGTCGACATCAGTTTCTTCTCTTCCCCCGCCTTCTTTACCGGCTCTTTCTTCGCCACCACCGCGTGTTTCCCGGTCCTCTTGTACATGTACTCCACCAGCTTCTCCGCTACGAAGGCGCCCTTCACCGTCACTTGGGAGCCTTTCAGATTCGCTTCCGCCGACAGCACCCCTACTCAAAAAATGCAGGGACGGGATAAAAGTCGAAGCTTGCGTCGATATGGATTCAAAAAGTTCGCATCTTTGATTTCAATCTCGAATCTAAACGAAAATTGTTCATCTTACAAGTCAATTCCTATCGAACATAATGAAGCCAATAACGTACATTAATTAAAATTATAGAAATAGGCTTTCGAATTTTCATGGATATTTGCAGGGTTTTTAGTTCTTTGGGTGAGATGGAGAATCAAAGATTTAAACAACAGGATTGCGAGGGCAAAGCGCTGCAGTATATTCATCCTGTTGAATCTGATGGAAAAAGAATTAGTTTACTAAAATGAGATTAGATTCTGATAAAAAGATGGTATATATTAAAGCGAAGGAAAGAAAGAGAAGCAGGGGAACCTTTCATCTTTAGTATCCTCTTCTTTATCTCTTGCGCGCAGGCCTCGCAATGCATGTGCACTTTAATCACCACTGCGATCACTTGTGGCTGTCCGTAAAGCAGCAGCAGAAGGAAAACTTAAGCACTACTTGACATTTAACTCACAGCAGAGCGAAAGCATAACCAGGAACTCTGGTGGGGAAATGACTGGGTTCAGAAAACAGAACGGCAGACCTCTTCCTTCTCCTCCTCCGCCTTGAGCTTCTCTTCTTCCTTCTTCTCCTCCTCTTTCTTCTCCAGCTTCGGCGGAGGAAGAGGGGTCAGCAGCTCCACCTTCCTCCCGGTCTTCTTCTGGACCCTCTCCACCACCTTCATCGGGTCCTCCGCCGCCTTCTTCCCCTTCGCCACCACCTTGTGGGTCCTGCAGTCCGTCGCCACGTCCTCCACTCCTTCCACAACAGAAGAAAGGATCCGATTTTTATCCAAGTAACTCAACGAAAACGACGAAAACGTAGAACCCTCGTCACCTTCGAATCCCTTCAAGCTGCGCTTAACTTTCCTGGCGCATCCCTCGCAGCGCATGAAGACGCGCATCTCTATCTCCTTCCGCGGTGGAGGCGCGGGTGCCTCCGCTTTCGTCTTTTCGTCACCACCTGCCTTCTTCTCCTCCCCGCCGCCACCGCTGTCCTTCCTTTCGTCCGCCTTCGCCTCCGTCTCCTCGTCTTTCGCCTTGGGCTTCTCCTTCGCTTCCGCCGCCTCCTTCTTCCCCTCCTCCGGCTTCTTCTCCTTCTGCAACACGGCAACCATCTTTTCAGTTAAATCATCGACCACAAAGTTCATGAAAGAAACGAAATATTAGGAGAGCGGGAAAACAAAAGGAAAAGAAGTCAGCTTTGCACCTCCCCCATCCCCCTCTCGCTCGGTGCTCAATCGCTGGTCAGAGCTCAAGCTGTAACACCGGCGATGGAAAGCGATACTGCAGGCGTTACTCTGCTATAGAATCAGGCGCGGCTCTCTCTCTCTCTTTCTCACTTAAGATAGATAGAGGAGCACGTGCGAGGGGGCGTCTGAGAGCAGGAGAACACGTACGTGTGCAAGTACCAAAGACTAGCATGCGACGTCCGCTGGTTCACGTCCTACACGTTTCCGACGAGTCGCGGTCACACCATTCATTGCATGGATTCCTTCCATTTGAAACTTGAAAGCCTCACCGTATAGCCTGCTTACTACGCCCCAGTATAGCAATTTAATGGATGCTTTCTACCGTCTTTATTTTTTTTGTAGTATAGGAAGTTTTTAATAAGGAGAATTACAATTATATATATTATTAATTATACTTGTCATTTACCTGATGCTAGATGCGTTCATGGGATAGGGAGTGATCATGTCATTTTATGTCGAGAGATCATGAGACTTTTCAGCCAAATGATGTCATTTCATCTTTGAGATTAGACTTTTTTGTCAATTGAGTTCCTATATTAAATCCTAATAGCGTTTAAATCAGTTCCATTTGGATCCTTAAGGGTAAAATCGAATCTGAGTTGATTTTTGATTTGATTCAATTAAAGTAAAATAGGTTTGAACCGAAACAAATTAATCTAGTTCGATTAATCGGATTATAAGTTTAGATAATTTAAAATATCAATAAAATGGTTCAATTCAGAATTGATTCAATTCAATTGAATTGAATCAAAACTTTTGTCCAATTGGTATGATATAATAAAATTTATGAAATTGAGATCGCATCATTTGTAAAATCATGACATTGAAAGTAGGTATTATGGCCTAATTTTAGTGTTTTTAGATTTTTAGGACCTTTAGATTGATTTGATTAATCGATTTGAATCATTAGGAACTTAAGGGATAATAAACTCAATCTAGTCTTTTATAAATTAGAATCGATTTGGTGACTAATCAAATCGAAAAAGAGTACATATGAATCAAAAATATTTATAATATTTACAATTAAACTATTGGTGAACTAGTTCAAATTAGTTCTGCATCGATTTGATTTTTTAATTGGATTTGAATTCCCTAGTAATATTTATTTTCTTATATTATTTGGAATAAGTGACAAGAAAGAAATTAAAAACATAATTTAGCCAGCTAAATACTATCAAATTGCTTTTTCATTTGGCAACAGGAGGCTGGTCTACCAAATAATTCAAGTAGACATGGTTTACTGTTCTACACCAACTTGTAATAAGGACACATACTTTATCAAAGCTAGTTAAAGCATATGTAGTACAACAAATCCAAACATCTTTCAATGTAGTTCATCTTTTATTGATGTTTTGAACTACCAAGATAGTTTGTACTTCTTCCCATGTGGAATTATGATTGGAATATGACTTGTGATTAGAAAAAAAGTAGACATAAAAGCCAATATCTAAATCACTAATGATAGAGGTTTATTAACTGCTATAATAGTTGCATAGTGATTAAATTATTCTACACCACCCAATATCTTATCTTCTCTGTGGGCATCCACACTATGATGTCAAAACAAATAAGTAATATAGGATCACATGCTAATATTTGCACCTAATTTGAGTAAGTAGTTTGAGCCAAATCATTGGCGTAGTTGAATATTAGCTTTCGTTATCGTATGCATCTTAAATAGCAGTCTTGATTGTTTCAATTTGATTATAAGTTAATCACTTGGTATGAGCATTTTTGTGGTAGGACTTTATTATACGTCTAATAACGATCACGGTCATTAATTTATTAGATGACAGATGACGTGAAACGATCCATGTTTGATGACATATATCACTTCTATGAGAATTATAGTGGAATGATTTATGTCACAATGAGAGAGAGAATCTTTCATGCTGAGGTTGTAGCTAACTTATCTTATGAACTCTTTGGTAGATAAAGCTGTTTGAGACCAATAATTCTCTCAAATGTCTCGAATCTTGAAGACATTTAGTGCCAATCCATATCGATGTCTTCACTAGCTTATGATGTTATCGCCCATGAAATCATATCAAACAATTAAGGGGAAGGCAGTTCGAGCTATATATCTCTGACAACATAGAAGTAGACTTGACATTGTCTTTTTTTCACATATATTCATATATTATTTGGTCATCGTATTCTTTTGAGCTACTTGGGAGTTCGATATATTAAATTGGAGTGATTCTACTGCTCTATTTTCAATATAATCTAATAAAAACACTATCCTCTTGCTCCATCATCATGTAATCATAATCAAAGCTTTGAGAAATGGATTCTTTTATCTACTTTTATATGTACAATAAAAAAATCTAAATTATATGAATAATTCAGATTTAAACACAATTATTGACTATGATTAATTTTATGGTTAAATAAAATTTTAGAGTATTATATTCACTATTTAAGTCCTCGAATCATTTAAGTATTTTAATTGACTCGAATTGAATAGGTAATTTTCAAGTCAGTTTGAGTTGTTGATTTAGATGTTTGTAAAAGAGATGAGTAGAAGTATTCTTAAAGATAATTTATTTCACTACATCAGAATACAGAAACCTATGAGGACGATTTTTTTAATTTATATTAGATTATAAAAGCTAATTTATTATTGTTCTATTAGTTCTATACAATCTTTTATTTAATATTTTTGCTATATTTTGAAAATTGAATTTATTGTTTTATTGAATTTATTATAATAAATTAAATTTAAAGAAGCATATACATTAGTATATAGAAAAATTATATAAGAGTGGCAGATTATACATCTTTAGAGACACCCATACAGACAAACTCATAGCATGTTACGCAATAACATCAAATCATATCATATCATGTCCTATCTATCATTTGCAAATCATGTACGTCATCTTACTCTCATACGATGCTTATAAGATTCCATGTGACTCCATTCTATCTCTTCATGTTATACATAATCATATATGTCATGCTTATTTCTTATCGTAGACATTACATCTTCTCTCATTAAATCAAGAATTTACCATCTTAAGGTCATATCTCCCATGATGATAAGACCTCTATATATCCACAAACAAGACCCAAATGTCTTTATTTCTATTTACCTAAACCTACTACTGAATCCGTCCATTATATGTAGTGCTTGATTGCCTATAAAATAAAATAAAATAAAATAATCCACTAAGAATTCATCTTGAAAAAGGTCAAACATGAGTTCAGAATGTATATATTTGCACATAATCAAGCAAATCTAAATCGTAGCAAGTTAACAAGACATACATGACCAATTGATGCATTGTTGACTAGGGGTCGAGGTGGAGAAAAGAATAAATCAAATTGAAGTCTAATTTGTTCTGATAGTTCCTACAAGTAGGTTAAACAAACTATAGAAGTAATATATTGGTATAGATGAATATTATCAATCAAATTAGACTGTCGAGCATGATATTGATCCAGTTATGAATCAAATCTTAAGCTATTGCTGATGACAAACATAGTTTGTATGATAGTAGAGTTGTCAAGATATGCAATAACAAGACCAAAGAAGAGAGTTATCTTCAAAATACAATGAACATGATCATGTGGTGAAGAATACCTCAAAGAATAATTGAATGTACCACCCACAATCTGTAACCTCTCCACTTCATTGCGCTTTTGTCCATCCATCCATCCTCTTGTTGTGTATAACATTTAAAGACGGGAAGATGAGTCAGTGTGCAGAGTCTGCAGCTTTCTTCCTGCATCAGGTGGGGCATTGCTTTTACTTGGCTGTTCCTCTGGCCAACTCCTGGACCAGTAGTCGTGACCACTGCAGTAGGCAAGTGTACTGCTGCTTACATAACTTGGTAAGAATGGAGCAAGTTGTACCTTAAACTGGCTATGCCTGGGACCTGCCATTAACTTTCCTCTAACTCAACCTCTGCATACAATTATGGTGGACAGATATTTCTAGGCCATTTGGGGAGTTGCAGAATAGAAGGATGCTGCGAAATCTTTTTACATAGTGAAGTAATATATTTCTTCTATGAATTTTTAAAAATAATTTGATAAAAGTTTGCATAAGGTGCTTTAGATGTGTTTAGAGAAGATCTACAAATGAGAGAAAAAAAAAGGAATGACCACTGGGTACGTAATATAAATTAAATATATTAAGAAAGATAAAAAAATGAGTACATTGTTAAAAGTAACGAAAGATGATATTGATTAGACCTCAAATTAACTAGTGATGATGAAAAAATAATGATGAAAAAAAGTATGTAAGTTGACGACAAAGTTAACGATGAAAAAAAAAATATTATTATTAATGATAGGAAAATAATGATGCAACAAACACACTAGTATGTAGTTGATATCCTAAAATTGTATGATCGACAAACACAATTTAATATCATCTCATCAATATTTCGACATCCAAATACATATAACCAAAATAATATTATTATTTTAATATTTGATCAATATTTTGATATCACATATCATCAAAATAATATTACTATTATTAGTCATACTCAAGCACTATATGGTTGTTGTATGATCGATATTTTGATGTCACATGTCTAAGAAGTTAATACTATCTTCTTTAACATCATGATATTATGTGATTGATACGATGTCACCCCTCGGTCGTCGGTATTTACAACTATTATAAATTTTTTAGATTTAGTATGACATATCTCACAGGGATTGAAAATAAATATAATCATCATTGATATTGATATATATCTTTGAAAAAATAATTATGAAATCAAATTATAAAAAGCCACATAAGTGTGTTATATATCATTCTAAAATTCTTAGGTTTTAATACATTCAGTTTCAAAGAATATGACTTTTTGTCAATATCTCATAACCGAAACTAACTTAAACATCGAAGAAGTGTTGTGGAGTATGATCTCGATATAGTTTATAAGATTTGACACCTTGAGGTAAAGGGGATTTGATATTTTTTCAATACCAGAGACAAACACTGAATATGATCATAATTTATTTCGAATCATACAAAGGGGATTTGATATTTTTTTAATACCAGAGAAAATACTGAATATGATCATAATTTATTTCGAATCATATTTCTAGACTAACAAATTATTCTAACCAAATCCTTTAGTTATTTTTATCACAGAAAATATCTATTGTATATCCTTTCGTGAAGGATTTAATTACCATGATGCTATATCAATTATACAACAATTTATATGATGTTTCAACAAACACATTTAGAAGTTTAATTTGTGATAGAAAAAATTATGGAACAATAAGCAAATTGGTTTTTGAACGTTTTTGTGTTGAATGGATAATGTCAAGTTTTAGTATCTAATTAGACTTAAAATTCATATAATAAACCGGGCCGGGCCAGACAGGACAGGGCTGGGCCAGTGTACTGTTGTTAGGCCTAAAAGCCCGGCTCAGGGCATGACCTCTATGATTTTCCCCCACTGGACTACTGTTAATAGTCTCAACGTCAGGCAAAAGCAGCAGTCCGTCTCCAGTTGCCTCTCTCGCGGAGGGTATATAAAGAGAAAGGGTGAGAAAGGGAAAAAGAGAGAGGGATCTTTGTGACGGCCGCGGCGGCGATGGATCCGGACGCGGTAGCGAAGGCTTTCGTGGAGCACTACTACCGGACGTTCGATGGGAACCGGGCGGCGCTGGGGGGCCTATACCAGGACGCCTCCATGCTCACCTTCGAAGGCGACAAGATCCAGGGCGCCGCCGCGATCGTCGCCAAGCTCACTTCCCTCCCCTTCCAGCAGTGTGCCCACGCCATCTCCACCGTCGACTGCCAGCCCTCCGGCCCTGCCGGCGGCGTCCTCGTCTTCGTCAGCGGATCCCTACAGCTCGCCGGCGAATCCCACACTCTCAAGTTCAGCCAGGTATTCTACCTTGTCTCTCTATCTATGAGCGCCTTCCGTCACTTAGTCGTTCGATTTGATTAGATCGGCCGGTCTCCATAATTTCTGTATCCATTTAGATCGGTGATGGATCGTGTTTTCCTTTTCTTTTTCCTCGAATTCTTCAGATAGATCTGATGATCTATTCTTCTTTGGGAATGCTCTGTTTTCATTCAATTGTTCTGGGGTTTATATTATAATGATGGCGAGAATCTGATACACGGTTTCACATTTGATGCGTTTCTTTAGTCTTATTTAATGGTGTTGATCTGACTTGGTATTTTTGGCTCTTCGGGTTGCCAACAGCTTGTTCATAGTTGTGCTTGACGATCTTTTTGGGATTTGCGGTAAAAGGGAGCTACGTATGCGCTTGTCATTGCATCCTGCAAAGTCGCCTAGTAACGATTTGGACATAGGTGATTTTGCAGGCAAGCGTAATAAAATTGGCCTCTAACCTACAAATTTTCTTCTGCGATTGCAGTGCCCGTAATTTTAGGCAATCAAATTCTGTTCGCATTTGCAAAAGCTCCTTATTTCACAGATAAAATAAGCATGGATGGCAAAACACGCCCACTTTGAATGTTGTATTACATTCACTGGAAATCATAAACCCCTTAGGCTGCACCATACGATGCCAAGGGGAGGATGAGATCCTTGAATTAAAGTGTTCATGAGCAGTAAATGATCTTCTGTTGCCATAAAGATTTACCCTCAGTTGTGAAACTTTTAAAAAATAACTCTCATGCTGCTGTACTGATGACTTTAGTGACATAGGTTCTGTTAATGGCTGCTTGGTGGCCCTACTTTATCAAATGATTTAGCTAGAGTCTAACCTTATTATGTTTAATTCTATCAGATTTTAGATTAGGCTACCATTTATTCCTATTGGGCCTAGGTTTGTTCTATTAAAAAATGATTTTCTTCCATTACACTAAATGCATACAAGATTTATTAAACGACTCTAACCTGAAACATGAGACCTATGTCTTCAACAATGCACTAACCACTAGAATGTCTCAAGTAAGACATGTTTGATCTATTTGTTGGTAAAGCATTTTTCACATGATATAGATATTTTTTTTCTAGATGTTGATAAAAAATTTACATACAACAGTTTTTGGTCTCCTTAGATTGAGTTTGAAAAAGTCCATTTTGAGTTTTACTACTATACAAACTATACTTATGAGCTCAAGATAGTTTAGATGTCTTAATTTGGGTTGGAGAATGGTACTCTAAGATATTTAATATGGGATTCAAGGCTAGAAGAAAGGATCTTCTAAATATACATACATACATACATATATACACACTAATGGTTCTGTCGTCGGTGATGCCTCTGTCAGCTTGACTCGGTCTTGAGCAACATGCGCAAGAGCCCAAAGATAGCTGGGAAGGTGATTCAGGCATCTGCCAAGATGTCGAATTGCAAGAAGACTAAAGTCGGGTGGGGTGTCCCACCCAGTCTCTCTGACACTCAAGATTGAGGTGGAAAGTGGAGTCACGGATGAATAGTAATTGACCTTGATAACAATAAATTAATGGGCTTTGTAGCAGGCTGAGCCCAATGAAATATTCTGCAGTATGGGTAGACTAGTCTCTTCTGGGTTCATTATTGCTATTGAGTTTGGGTGACTATCATGTCATCTAGGTCCTGTCCTGCCCCCTTTGCTAAGCCGACAGCCACATGATATATTTCATATTATATATATATATATATATATATATATATATAATCATCTTCTATATAATTTTGAATGAGAGCCTGATGTTTTCTTATATGTTAGTTGCTTGTTTTACTTCTCAATATTTACTTTGATCTTTTGCTCTGCCTCTTTCTCTTTGATTCTTCTATTTAAACCTATCTATCAAGGCGGACCTTGATATGCTATCTTTGAGTCAATGAGGTGTCTCATGCTATTTTGAAGGCTATATGTGAAAGTTTTGGGAAAAATGTGGTTTATTGTACTAGAATTACAAAGAGATTACTGTGATATGCTAAGTTTGCTCTGAATGTATCTTGCAAGTTATTTTTAAGCTGAAGCTGATGATAGAACATATGACTAGAACTTTGTTGTGCAATCATTAGCAGTCCTTATACCAATAAAAGCTGATCGATAGCGCTTTTATGTAGGATTGTTTATAATAAAATATTCATTTCCAGGAACATTATCAGCAAAAGCCTTATATTTTACAACTAATAAGTGTATTTTTTGTTGCATCATTTTTCTTTCTTCATACCTTGTGATTATATCATTTTGTTCTTTTTTCCGTGGTCCAGTCAACTGTTGGCAGAATCTTCTTCTTGTCAAGTTTTAAATACTGGTCTGATTTCGGTTTCAGTAACTTATTGGACCAGCACTAAACCAACTCGTATTGCTTGACATAACTGAAAAATAGATAACAAAAAATGATACCAGTTGACACCAAGCTATATGGACCAATAAATATCAGTTTACATGTTGCCATCTGACCAGTATTTGAAACCATGCCTAACAGGAGAGGTGCTGCTCTGGATTTTCTATGTTCAATGGATTAGAAGAGAGGTGGAAGACTTGAGCAATGCATTAAAAGATGTGAAAAATGTTTTTAACAACATAACTAGATCTTTTCCTTCATGTATTGGTAAAACTTGCATTTCTAGATACTTCTATGAGAAGGCTATTATGGGTGCCTCATAAAAGGATCCAACAACAACAAAAAGGCCGTAAAGTCTCAAGTATTGTAAAAGAATAAATATCTAAAAACTGAAAATCTATGGCACTTTAACCAGGTTATTTTGCTCAGGCAACTGACATCATGATTAAGTGCTTATCCTTCAGAAAATATAGAAGATTTATAATAAATAAGCTTCAAACAGCTGAGTCTCACTCTCCTCTGCTCTCTTTCCATTTCAGGTTTTGTAACACTGTATCTTTCAAATATTTGATGTATAGTTCAGCTGTTAATCCAAAAAGACTTTTTTTTTTTTTTCTGGTAATGGTTTTGTGTCATCTGATTTTGTTTATTTGCATTGGATTATGACAGCAGATGACTTGTATTAGTTCTTCTGTTCCCCAAGTGAGATGATTGGTTTGTGTTTTTGCTGTAGATGTTTCATCTGATGCCAACACCTCAAGGAAGCTTCTATGTGCTGAATGACATATTCCGTCTGAACTATGCCTAAAAAATCTTTTAAACTATATCTGGAAGGCACTAGGTGGGTGTAACATACTGTTGCTGTTGTGATGGGTCATGGTTTGGGAAAGGGATTGTTTTCCTCTATTTGCTTGTTTTATTTTCCTTCTGGTTGGGTGGTGGATGGTTGAAAATGTTTTTGAAGCTTTTACAGATGCAGATGGGTGAATCTGTATTTTCTCTATGTATCTGATTGTCCCTCTGTTTGACGAGACAGATTGCATTGCATTTATATGCAAATATTGGTCATGAATGTGCTGTTCTTGGTGGCACTTGATCCAGTGTTTTGGTTGCCATTGATGTGTTTATTGAACTGTCAGCACATTGTTGTTTTTCTTCTTTCTTGATGCCGGTTCCCAACCTTCTGCTTGAATTTCTACCGGTGACAGTTGTTTGATGAGACAATTGATCGGTAAGAACATAGTTCAAAGTTTTATGAAATAATCTTGCTGATTGTGGTACACCTTGAGACAGATGACGTCTAGAAACATTTCTTGGATTAGATTATCACTGGTTCTCTGCATGTGCAGTGGAGAGGTGTCAAAGAATCTGTCTGCAACTTGTATGCCAAAGGCTGCAAGAACGTCTGTCGGAGGCAATTAATCACAACATGGTCAAATTGCCTGTGCTAAAGATGCGTTTGATGATTACTTGTCAGGATCATTTTGGCATGACACGAGGCTCATCTCATCATGGATATATTATCATATGCTTGATGTCTATATTTTGCTGTTATACTGTGGTTTTATTTGGAAGGACTTTGTATTTACTCATCAACCCAATTTGGAGAAGTTGGTGCTGAGGGAAACTACTACTGATTGCAGTATAATGGTGCAGTGGCATTCCCCATTTGTAAGGTGTGTTTAAGCTCGACACTGATGCTTCTTTCACATGCTCTGCAGTTAAAAGGGATGCAATGGATTTATAGCGAGGTTGACTCCGTGAACGCCAACCACATTATGACTAATGTTTCTATTGACTGGTCACATTAAGTCAACCACTGAGTGTTGCACTCGTTAGAAAGAGGATACAACAAGGGAGATGAATCAGTTTCTTCACAAGAATTAGGGAGATCGCGTTATGATAAAACAATGTTCTTTCTAAAACTAGTATTACAAACCAGACTTAAGCTGCTTATGGAAGTGGAGAAAATAAGATGTTAACAAAATAATTCAGCAGCAGGTCGAGAAATGCGATCAACATAAACCAGAAGACAGAAATGCTCAGGAAAAAATCTGAAATATTGCTTCAATGTTCTTCCCTGAAAACGTATCAGTTTCTACCGCCGAACTGCCAGCATATGAACACAAGAAGAGTAATAATCGACTGGCAATAAACACTAGATTTAACTTATGTTCACTTCATCGGACTTATTTTTCATAGGACACTAATCACAAGTTTCCTTTTAGTTCCACAAAAATTGGCACAAGACCAACAAAGCAACCAAATCTCTAATTCAATCAAAAGAATATTAGGTTATGTGATCTTATCTAATTAGATAAAATATATTATAAATTTGATTGAATTCTACTTATGATTATTGATTAATAAAAAAATTAATTATGACATAATTCTTTAAAAGATAAGTGGTGGTAGGGGAAATGCTAGCATAACTTTGATCCAACGGTTGGCCTGCCAGCTCATTGCTACTTAGACATTGACGTGGGTAGAGAAACCTTTGCATTCTCTTTCCTAATAGCAGACGATAGGGTAGCAACTCTCTACGCCACCAGATCATGATTTCGGGGTAGAGGCCGATCGTTGGGAGCAGCAACTCCCTGGCAACAAGGCCTGTTTGCTCTTGTATCGATCGATTTAGCACAATCGAGTGCCCTCCGCCTATTCTGGGTGACTGCAAGCATTGACGAGCGATGCCCCTACAATCGTTCTTCGCTAATGACGTGTCACAAGAGACCATACTGACTAGTCGACTAGGTAAATGAGTCCTAGGAGGGTGTATGGGCCCATCCCCATCAGATGTTAGTCTCCCTTCATTGGTTACTCAAGTATAAAAGCTAGTTCCCAAAGCCAAAAGAAGATGAGGACTAGACATTTACTATTCATACTCCCATATATATTAATTTTACCATTGGAGGGACCGGGTCGGAAACTCCTCCCGATGCTGATCATTTGTGCATGAATCCCAATGGAGTAAAGGTACACCTTGACTCATCTTCAGAACTCCAAGGAGTTCTGGACTACCTCGTCCCAACTAGGGATCCACCTTGGTCGTAATAGTGCTTTCGGGCAAGGGGGATAGTTACCCTCCTTTCCACACGTAGACGCCTCCACCTCAGCCCAAACCCTCGAGCGCTAATGACATATGTTCAATGACCCCAGACTCTCCCCTTCGGGGTCAAATGCAAGACACCTGCTCGTCTCTGTTGAGGCCTTCCTAAGCCTTACATATCATGTGCAGACCTTGGCTGGGATGATGCAAGCCATCACCCCCTCCTACCCTAGTTGGCTCAACAAGTGGCCCCACCCCTAACATTACAGTCGACAATCTAGCCCTCGCTCACTCTCGCACCTCTCGGGGCCTCCCGACACACCCACTACCAGTTCCATCAGACTGTCCCTAACCGATTGAAACATCGCTTGGAGCACCACTATTCCCCATGGTGGAATTCAATGCGTCTCTGTGCCATGGGTCAACCCTACTCGAGTTAGAAACCCAATCTACCAACTCAATGGACAATTCACTTAAGGCTCAACTACGATAGGTGAACTAGTGCTTGGATGAGGTATAGCGAGAGTTCTAACACTCAAAGGGGGAAGTCGACAATCTCACCTTGGGTAGCTCCCCATTCATGTAAAGCATTCAGGAGGAACCCCTTCCAGCCAACTTTCGCCTCCTCACATTAGAGGTTTTCGATAATAGCTCCAATCCAGAGGAGCACATCGTGGCCTTTCGAGCCCAAATGTCATTATATGGTACCTTGGACACTCTAATGTGCTATGCATTCCTGACTACACTAAGAGGCTCGGCCAAGGAAAGGTACAACTGCCTAAAGCCCTTCTTAGTGTCCTCCTTCACCCAGCTCGCAATGGAAGTCAAGCTTAATTTCCTTGCCAATGTGTGCCCCATGTTAGGATCGGGGGTTGGGAGCCGGCACTAAGAGGGGGGGTGAATTAGTGTAGCGGTAAAATTTACATCTTCAAAAACTTTCGTATGATAAAAGTCGTTTACGTTGAAAATTGATTTCGGAAACTTAACTTGAAAGCATATGTTTATGAATTGAAGGCAGTAAGCACTTAAAGAGGTTTGCAGTAAGGTAATAGCAAGAATAAAATGCAAACAAGAAAGCACGGCAATTTTATAGTGGTTCGATCGTCGTGACCTACATCCACTCTGCCGATTCCTCTTCCGTCGAGGCCATCGGCATCCACTAACGGTCTTCCTTCAATAGGCGAAGACCAACCA
>LVTN01002278.1:0-10795 GCA_001649415.1 Musa itinerans
GTCAAGATCGAGAATTCATTGGGAGTTCGAGTGTTCGTCGGAAATCTAGATGTTCATCAGAAGTTTTATCGAAATTGACTAAGAAGTCCAAGAGCTTGCCAAAGAAGTTCGTTGGAACTTACCAAAAAGATCATCGTAAAGTCCAAGAGCTTGCCGGAAGTCCATTGGAACATTGTCAAGAGATCGTCGGAAATCTGCCGAAAGATCGCTGGAAGCTCGCTAAAAGAAACCAAGACTTACCGGACTTATTTTGTTTAGTGTATGTCTTAAAAATCGTAATTAGCACATAATTAGGGTTAGGTTTAGGAGGTAATCCTGTTAACCCTATTAAGGGCCAACTAGGCCTATAATTGGACTGGTTTGGGCTGGATTCAAGGCCCAAATAGGTTGTTGAACCTTGTTAGGTGGTGGCACTGCCTAGGGTGGGTGGTGGAACCGCTTGAGGCTCAGCCTCCCTGGAGGTCTAGGGGTGGTACCGCCCAGACTGAACGGTGGTATCGCCGGCAGTTATTACTGTCAAGCAGTGGTACCTCCCTATCAGGAAAAGGTACCGCCCTATCAAGCGGTGGTACCGCCAAAGCCCAGTCTCCGAGACTCTATCAAGTGATAGTACCATCAAACTAGGTGATGGTACTACTAGAGCTCAGTATTTAAGACTTTGTCAAGTGGTAGTACTACCAAACTGGGCGGTGGTACTGCCTAGTGTTATTACTATCAAGCGGTGGTATCGCCGATAGTTATTACTGTCAAGCGGTGGTACCGCCCTATCAGGAAATGGTACCGCCCTGTCAAGCGGTGGTACCACTAGAGCCTAGTCTTCGAGACTCTATCAAGTGATAGTACCATTAAACTAGGCGATGGTACTACCAGAGCTCAGTATTTAAGACTCTATCAGGTGGTAGTACTATCAGACTAGGCGGTGGTACCGCCTAGTGTTAGTGCTGCAAGTGGTGGTACCGCCAGTACCCTAGAAACCCGGGATGAGACACTTTTTGGCTCAAATTTTGAAGCTATTGGGGCCTATAAATACCCTACTCTTTTTTGCATAAAAGGGAAATAAAGTGATATCAAAGCGTGAAAAAAATCTCTAAGTGTTTGAGTGTAAAAATGTGGTAAAAGTATAAGAGTCCTCCTCTTCTCTCTCTTTAGTTTTGCAATCATTCAAGAAGAGGTGTGAGGTTTATAAGGATTATCTCCTAAACCTGTGAAAAGGAGAAAGCACTATAAAGAGGTGGTTGGTCTTCGCCTATTGAAGGAAGACCATTAGTGGACGCTGATGACCTCGATGGAGGAGGAATCGAAAGTGGATGTAGGTCACAACGACCGAACCACTATAAATTCCAGTGTGTTCTTTCCTTACTGCTTATTCTCTTTACTGCATTTTACTCTGCTGTATTACATACTATCCAATCTCCTTTTCTCTACTCACTTTTAAACTTATTCGAGTCAAACAAACAGTTTTCATTGAACTTAGAATTTCACCGAACGAAGTTTTCCAAAATCTCTTAAATTTGTCATTTTTATCCGCTATACTAGTTCACCCCCTCCTCACCCCTTTAGTGTCGTTCTTAATCCTAATAATTGGTATTAGAGCAAGGTCACTCTCATTTTGGTTTGAAACCCAAGAGAGATGGTATTTGCCAACAACCAAGAGGGTCACTCAATCACATGTCCACCCATGTTCAATAGGACGAATTACACCTATTGGAAAACTAGAATGAAGATTTTTCTAATTTCTATAGATTTTGAGTTATGGAACATTATGGAAAATGACTTTCAAAAGTCTTCTCTTCCAATAATCGATTGGAATGAGTTAGAGAAGAATACTTTCTCTTTAAATGCCATGGCTATGAATGCATTGTTTTGCGCTTTAGATAAAAAAGAATTCAATCGAGTGTCTATTTGTGAAACGACTTTTGATATTTGGCACACACTCAAAATCACTCATGAAGGCACTAATAGAGTAAAGGAGTCTAAAATAAATCTTTTAGTTTATACTTATGAATTGTTTCGGATGAAGCTAAGCGAAACTATGTTATAATTTTTTTATTTTTTGAGCTTTTGAATAATATTTATTGAGTCTGTTTAGTTTAGTTAGAGTCAGATAGAGATTTACTTAATATTTTATTTATTATTAAGAGTCCAAATCCTAGTGGACTCTAGGTGAAACTCTATAAATAGTGATGTAATCATTTCTTTTCAGTAGACAATGAAATATTATTAAGTCTTTTGACAAACCCTAGGAGGTCGATCCCCTCGAAGTGATCATCCCCTTTTCTTTCTTTTCTTCCATGATAAAACCCTAGGGTCTTATTATTTGGTATCAGATCAGCGATCCTCGGTGTTCTCGCTATAGTTATCATCGACAAAAAAAAAAGAGAAGAGAGAATAAGGCCAGCAGCCCACACCCTTGCTTCAGCCTGCACCCTTGCTTCCCTTCTCCACCACCACCGCCGATGCAGGGCAACTTGTTCTCCACTACTATCATTGCTCCCCAGCCACCAACCTCCCCCTCTCCAGCTCCATCGCTACTTCTCGGACAAGGCGACTCACCTCCCCACCGCTGCCCCTGCTCCCCGATAGCCCGCACCCCTACCAGGACCCTCATTGTGTCCTCCACCACTACCGCCGCTGCTCCCCGGTCCGCGACCTTTCCTCATCGCTGCATAAGAAATCTCATGATTCATATAAAAAATCTCCTCTTAACAAAATTCCAAGTAGAATCATAGGAGAACAATTAATAAAAAATATTAATTCATAATAAATCTTAATTTATAAATATCAAGAAATCAAGATCATGATTTGGATAAAAAATTATTCAAATTTAAATTGTCAAAATCACTTTCATAGTTCAAAAGATTCAAAATAACATAAATAGATTTATCAATTTTTTATTCAAAATTCGATAAGATAGAGAAAAAAAATTTCAAGAAAAATGCTTTCCTCATTATAGTTGTTTCAATTCATGTGATTTATTTCATACAAGCATGTCTTTGTCATTTATACTAAACAAAAACAAGCATTATCGTTTAAAACCGAAAAAGTAACTTTCATTATGACAAAGATCAATAAGCCATAAATCATAAAAATCATCATGCATAATTTTGAAATATAAACTCATTAAGCATGACTTCAAATCATCATTATATTATTACATCAAGCATGATTTCATTAAACATAAAGCGTTTTTAATCAAAATCGAAAAGCAATATGGAAATCATCAAAACACACATTATTGTTTCTTAAAAACATACATAGGATTAATCTTATTAGGTGTACAAGCATTAAATTTAAATCTAACATTTTGTTCCTTTATCATAAAGTATGCAATTGTCATGATTATTTTCAAAATCACTAGAAAGATAAGCATGATCCCTTTTTTTAATATTTTTTTATTTTTTGCATTTTATATACTAATTTAAAATTATCAAACAAATCAAGTAATCTCATTATAAGGTAAAGACATTTTAGTTGAGTAATTTACCTTGACATCGAGAGCCATCAAAGTGAAGTTTGCAACTTCGTCTTAGGATGCACTGGTTTCGTCCCATGTCACCTTGATTACTTTCTTCTTATTTGGCAGCTTCTTCTTTTTAAGTTTATTTTTAATTTTTAATTCTTATTTTATGAACCTTTTAATTTTTTTTGTCAAAAGTTCAATATCATCATTACTTGAGCTTTCGCTCGAGTGGTCTTCTATTATTCGAAGTACCAAATCCTTCTTGTTCTTTGGAAGGTAGTACTCATGTTCATCATGTGTCATACAACTCATTTCATTGGTCATTAAAGACCCAATAAGTTCTTCGAGCAGAAAATTATTAAGTCTTTCGCTTCTTGAATTGTAGTTACTTTATGATCCCAACTCTTTGAAAGGGATCTTAATATCTTGTTAACAAGTTTAGAATTAGAAAAACTTTTACTAAGTGCTTTTAGACCATTAATGACATCAATAAACTGGGTATACATGTCTCTAATAGTCTCACTTGATTTCATGTGAAACAATTCAAAATCATGCATCAAAAGATTAACTTTAGAATCTTTAACCCTACTTGTGCCTTCGTGTGTAACTTCAATAGTGTGTCAAATCTCATAAGTCATTTCGCAAATAGAAACTCGATTGAATTCATTTTTATCTAAGGCACAAAATAGAGCATTCATATCTCTTGTATTCAAAGAAAATGTTTTTTTCCCTAGATCAATCCATTTGTTCATTGGACTAGAGGGCTTTTGAAAGCCATTTTCAACAATACTCCATATATTTAAATCCAAAGAAAGCAAAAAAACTCACATTCGAGTTTTCTAATGTGTAGTTTATCCCATTAAACATAAGAGGATGAATGATAGAATGACCCTCTTGAAAGCCGAAAAGAATCATTTCTCTTGGCTGTTAAACCAAATGAGAAAAATGTGGCTCTGATACCAACTGTTAGGATCAAGTCAGCACTAAGAGGGGGGATGAATTAGTATAGCAAATAAAAAAACATATCAAAAATGTTCTTGACTTTAAAGCATACGAAAGAGTGTAATGAGAAAGTAAAGCAAGTAAGGTAGCTTGCAGTAAAGGTAAATTGCACAAATAGAAATGCAAACCGAGTTTTATAGTGGTTCGATCATCGTAACCTATATCCACTCTCGATTCCTCTTCCGTCGAGGCCACCGGCATCCACTAACGATCTTCCTTCAATGGATGAAGATCAAATACCCTTTTACACTCTTTCTCATTTACACGGGTTTAGGAGACAACCCTTACAAGCCTCTCTTTCTTAGACCTCACTTCTCTCTTTAGACAAACTTCTAAATACTAGGAAGAAGTGATCCTAAATCCTAAGAGACTTTCCTAATTTTTTCTCAAGTATTTTTTCCCTTTTTCTAACTCAATTTTGTATTCAAATATTGCTACTCCATGCAAGAATAGCTAGGGTATTTATAGACCCCAAATAACTTCAAAATTGGAGCCAAAAAAGGTCTCATCATAGGATTCTCGGGTCCTAGTGGTACCACTGCTTGTGCTGGGCAGCACCACCGCTCAGTTTGGCGATACTATCACCTGACATAATCTGGGAGATTATTTTTGGGTGGTACCACCACCTGACATAGTCTTGAAGATTATGTTTGGGTGGTACCACAACCCAGTCTAGCGGTACCATCGCCTAACACAATCTTGAAGATTTTGTCTACGTGGTACCACTGCTAGACCCTACTACAGGACCCTGAATGAGCCAAACAATAAACCCAATTCAACCCTGATTCATGCCCAATTGGCCCCTAATTGAGTTGGCATTGTTTCACCCCAATACTAACTCAATTAGACCTAAACTAACTCGATCTGGACAAATTATTACAAGCATGAATACTATGTTGTATGGCATATCATTGGTTCATTTAGTGCTTTATCCAATCCTTCAGTGCATCGTTCTCTCCTTCGGCATATTGCCCAATCAGCATGTTGTCTTCCCGCAATATTTGATCTCATTGGCGCAATGTCCGATTTTCTTGGCCCGATGCCCGAACTCATGCCACGAAGCCTTCTACCGATACGTCGACCGATCCTCTGGCTTGACATCCAATCTTTTGACATGTTCGCTCTAGCCTAATGTCTGATTCCTCCTACTTTAATCAATTTGCCTCTCCTTGATCGAAGCTAGTCTTGCGTCACTTAAATGCACATTAGATGACAAACACATCAATTGATTTCATCATTAAAATTTGAGATTCAACACAAGTATTATTACAAAACAAACAATTGTCATGATCAAATATATATATATATATATATATATATAACTAATCATGAAAAGCACTAAGTAATTTTATGGTAAGGAAAAAGAGATTCATTGAGTCGCTTACCTTGTTGACGAAAGTCATTAAGGTGTAGTACGCCACCTCACTTTTGTTTATTTGCTCCTTATCTTCGAATGCATTCGTTTCATCCTAAGTCACCTTGAGTGCTTTCTTGTTCTTTGGTAGTTTTTTCTTTTTAAGTTCATTTTTATTCTTAGTTTCATGTTTTATAAATTGTATAAATTTACTTATGAGGAGTTCTATGTCATCATCACTTGAGCTTTCGCTTGAGTGGTCTTCTATTATTCGAATTTCTAAATCATTCCTATTCTTTGGAAGGTTGTTCTCATGTTCATCAAGTTCACCATGTTCCTTGCACATCATTTCAGATGTTATCAAAGACCCAATAAGTTCTTCAAGAGCAAGGTTGTTTAGGTCATTTGCTTCTAGTATTGCCGTCACTTTTGGATCCCAATTTTTAGAAAGAGATCGTAAAACTTTATTAACAAGTTCAAGATTCAAAAAACATTTGCCAAGAGCTTTTAAGCCATTGATGACATCCATAAAATGGGTGTAAATGTCAACAATGGTTTCGCTTGGCTGCATTCGAAATAGTTCAAAATCATGCATTAAAAGATTAACTTTAGACTCTTTAACTCTATTCATGCCTTTGTGTGTGATTTTAAGAGTGTGCCAAATTTTATAAGCCATTTCGCAAATAGAAACTTGATTGAATTTATTTTTGTCTAAGGCGCAAAATAGAGTATTCATAGCTTAAGCATTTAAAGAAAACATTTCCTTCTCTAGATCAATCCAGTCGTTCATTGGTCTAAAGGATTTTTTAAAGTCATTTTCAATAATACTCTATATATTTAAATTCAAAGAAAGCAAGAAAACTCTCATTCAAGTTTTTCAATATGTGTAGTCTGTCCTATTAAACATTGGAGGACGAATGATAGAAAGACCCTCTTGAAATCCAAAAAGAGTCATTTCTCATGGGTGTTAAACCAAATGAGAAAAATGTGGCTTTGATACCAACTATTATGATCGAGTTGGCACTAAGAGGGGGGGGTGAATTAGTGCAGCAGATAAAAACGTCAGTTTTGAAAAATCTTCATACAATGGAAACCAATTTCAAAAATACGTTTAACTTGAAAGCGTACAGAAGTGTAGTGTAAGTAAGAACTCAGTTTGCAATAAAGGTAAATAGCAAGAAGTAAATGCAAACTAGATTTTTATAGTGGTTCGGTCATCGTGACCTACATCTACTCTCGATTCATCTTCCATCGAGGCCACCGGCTTCCACTACCGATCTTCTTTCAACGAACAAAGATCAACTACCCTTTTACACCCTTCTTCTTCTTTTCATAGGTTTAGGAGACAACCTTTTACTAGCACTCACTCCTCCATAAATAGAATTCTAAGCTTTAGAACTAGAGGACGTATTTCTCAAGTGATTGCTATAGCGTTTTCTCACTTTTATGTTCTTTGTGCTTGTGTATGTTAACCAAGGGTGAGACGAGTATTTATAGGCCTCAAGTGGATTCAAACTTGGAGCCTAAAAGTGTCTTATCCCCAATTTTCGAGGTACTGGTGGTACCACCGCTTGCAGCACCGACACTGGGCGGTACCACTGCCCAGTCTGGCGATACCACCACCTGACAGTCTCAGAGATTGGGCTCTAGCGGTACCATCGCCCAATCTGGGTGGTACCATCGCCTAATCTGGGTGGTACCATCGCCCAGTCTGGGTGGTACCATCTCCTAGACCACTTGGGAGGCTAAGCCTCAAGCGGTTGCACCGCCCGCCCTAGGCAGTGCCACCGCTTGGTATGAGTCCAAGTGGCTGAGTTAGCCTTCTATTCGACCCAACTTAGCCTGAACTTGGGCCCAATTGGCCCCTAATTGAGTTGGCCCAATTCTAACCCAATTACACCTAAAACCTACTTTGATCTAGATAATTTTTATAAAGCTTAAATCAAATATTGTCCGGCATGTCATTGGTTCATTGACACTTTATCCAATTCTTCGATACATCATCCTCTCTTGCGGCCTACTACCCAATCGGCCAGTTAACCTCCGTAACTCCGATTTCCTTGTCGTAATTTTCGTTCTTCTTAGCCCGATGCTTGAACCCATGGCTCAAAGCCTTCTGCCGATACGTCAACCAATCCTCTGCCTAGATGTCCAATCTTTTGACATATTCCACTTTGGCCCAACATGATTCTGTTAGGATCAAGTCAGCACTAAGAGGGGTTGGTGAATTAGTGCAGTAGATAAAAACGTTAGTTCGAAAATCTTTTGTTTGATTAAAACCGATCTCGAAAAGATAACTTCAAATCTCATTCGTAAATATAGTGAAAGCAGTAACCAGGTAAGGCAGTTTGCAGTAAAGATAAATTGCAAGAATGGAAATGCAAACCGAGTTTTATGGTGGTTCGGTCATCGTGACCTACATCCACTCCCGATTCCTCTTCCGTCGAGGCCACCAGCATCCACTAACGATCTTCCTTCAATGGGTGAAGATCAACAACCCTTACAACTTGATTCTCCTTTTGACAAATTCAAGAGAGAACCTTTACAACCCCCACTTACTCCTCCTTAAACATAATTCTAAACACTTAGGCTATAGGAGGAGAACTCTCAAGATTACAACAGCATTTTGCCTAATTTGTGTACTCAGTTGTTGTGTAATCTAAGTAGGGATAAGTGATGGGATATAAAGAGAAATAACTTTTATATATGAACAAATACTAGCAGGCTATAACACAACGGAATTAAATGGAATCACAATCAAATAAAACACCAAGATATACGTGGAAAAACCCTTCAATGTGAAGGGTAAAAACTGTTGGGCAAACTAGAGATAATCCACTATAAGAATAATGATTATACAAATCTCAATCTCTTGCCCAAAACCCTAGCTGTTAGGACCGGAGCGGCACTAAGATGGGGGGTGAATTAGTGCAGCGAATTAAAACTCGTAAGTTTAAAAATGATTTCGTAAATGTGTAGAGATTTCGATTCGACAAAGGATGACTTAGTAAAAATAGCTCGAGTAAAGGAAGGAGATGAAAACCGAAAGTTTGCTACTAAGTAAATAAATAATTCAGAAAGTTAAACACTCACACATTCAAGGAACACCATAATTTAAAGTGGTTCGATCAAATGACCTATATCCACTTGCGAAGCCTTCTTCGATGAAGCTCCCAACTTCCACTAGCAAATCACTTTGAAGGGGAAGGACCAAATACCCCTCTTACAACCTTTTTACAAGTGGTTCAAACTCTTACAGATTTTTCAAAGAGAAAGAGGGAGGTGAACACTTAAGCTATTGAAAACAAGATTTTTGCTAAGGCTTTTCTCAATTTCTAACTTCTCCAAATGTTGTTTTCACTGCTGAGAATTGAGGGGTATTTATAGACCCCAAGAGGATTCAAATTTGGGCTCCAAATTTTGAATTCTCTTGGGTTCCCGGAGCTGGCGGTGCCACCGCCTGTCAATGTCACATAGACCGTTTACTAGCAATGCCACCGCTTGTCGGTGGCGGTGCCACCGCCCGATCTTTCGGGTGCTGGGCAGTGCCACCGCCCGACCTTTCGGGTTTTGGGCGGTGCCATCGCCCAGTCCGGCGGTCCCACCACCCGTCCTTATGGGTTCTGGGTGGTGCCACCGCCTAGTCTAGCGGTGCCACCGCTTAGACTATTTCAGCTCACTGGTTAGGCTCTAAACTTGGCCTAAACAAGTCCAAACTCGGGCCCAATTGGCCCCTAACCGGGTTATAGGATTAACCCTTAATCCTAACCCTAATTACATACAAACTATGAGATTAAGACATAGTCCTAAGTAAGTTTTTAACCGGCAATGTCGAATTTCCTTCCGGCGATCTTCCGACGGACTTCCGATACACCCTCGGATTTCTTCCGATGGACTCCCAATAGGCTCCTAGTCTTGTGGCGAGTTCAGCGAGTCTTTGGCAAGTAGTCGAACCTTCTCGGTGATCTCCGCGAACCTCTGACGATCTCTTCGGCGGACTTCCGAAAACTTTGGCAAGTCCCCGATTTCTTCTCGGTTGGTTCCGGCAACACTTTCGATGAATCTTCGGACTCTCGGCGGACTCTTGAACGCCCATCGAACTTGACTCCAAAAGACTTGCTTTATGTCTTCAAGCTTTCGTAGTTAATCCTACACATGTAAAACAAAACTTCGATCAAGACAATTACTCCTAAGCAATTAATCAAGTTGTCCGGCATGTCATTGGTCCCTCGACGCTTCGTCCGATTCTTTGGTGCATTGTCCTCTCTTGCGGCCTATTGCCCAATCGGCCAGTTGACTCCGCAACTTCGATATCCTTGGTGCAATACCCGCTCTTCTTGGCCCGATACTCGAATCCACGGCCCGAAGCCTTCTGTCGATATGTCAACCGATCCACCAGCCCGACATCCAATCTTCTGACATGTTCCTCCGGCCCAACATGATTTTCCTGCTTTAATTGTCTCATTCTGATCGAAGCATCCTGCATCACTCAAAACGTAGATCAAATCATAAATACATACCAAGTGGTTTCATCATCAAAATACGAGATTCAACACTAGTAACAATCACAAGAGAATAACTGGGATACAAGGATCACGTCACTATGCACAATATCTAAATCCTCCCTAATTCTCCCCAAGCAATCATAGTAAGAATCTACTATGATTTGATCTAACCTGAGATGAAAACACTGCTAGATGATTGAGAACAGTCTCTCTGCATTGTCCTTGTTTTCTTCCCTCTCTTTCTCTTTAGATTTTTGTCTTTTTCTCCTCCTTTTTGCTGCTGCCAAGATCTCTACTGCTACCCTCATTGTTGCCCTATTTATGCCTATTTTCGCAGCCACCACGCCCCCCCTAATATAAATTAGGGTTAGGTTAAGAGGGGGTGAGTTGTGGGCTGATAAAGCCCACCTTGGGCTGAATATGGGCTGTCAGCCCAACAACCTCCCCCTTCAGCCCATAAGGGAGGCTGTCCCA
>LVTN01002278.1:16491-29498 GCA_001649415.1 Musa itinerans
GGATTTGTTCCCGCAGAACCTCCGACGACCGTCCGGACTTCCGTCGAACTCTCGAACTCCCAACGTGATCATAGTCTTGACTCCGGCGCAACTTCTACTGCATGTCTTACTTTCATCGTAGTTAATCCTGCACACTTAAAACAAAACTTCGATCAAGACAATTAATCCTAAGCAATTAACCATGTTGTCCGGCATGTCATTGGTTCCTCGACGCTTCGTCCGATTCTTCGACGCTTCGTCCTCTTGTACGGCCTATTGCCCAATCGGCCAGTTGACTCCGCAACTCCAATGTCCTTGGCGCAATATCCGCTCTTCTTGGCCCAATGCCCGAATCCACGGCCCGAAACCTTCTATCGATACGTCGACCGATCCACCGGCCCGATGTCCAATCTTCTGACATGTTCCTCCGGCCCAACATGATTTTCCTGCTTTAATTGTCTCATCCTGATCGAAGCATCCTGCGTCACTCAAAACGCGGATTAAAACATAAACATATATCAAGTGGTTTCATCATCAAAATACGAGATTCAACAGATAGAATCTTGAATTCAAGCTGAATTCAAGTCAAAGCAAATTTAATTTAATCATGAATATTTACAACATGTCATCAAAAAATCATGCATAATCAAACTTTTAGAACATCATTCTATGCATGATTGTCATCATAACTTCTCCCCCTTTGTCATCAATAAAATGGAGAAGTGCATCTAGCCAGTTTTTGAGATATGTAAGTTTTACAACCTATAAGCTAGCAACTTTTGAATTGTACAAGATAGCATATTTTTGCATCTTCTTGAAATGTGTAACTTGGCAAACATTGCTTCTCTTGAGATTTGCAAGATAGCACTTCTTGCTTCTATTTTGGGATAAGCAAGCTAGCAGGTTTGGAATTTTAGCGAGTTTTACATCATGCAAACTAACAAATTTTATATCATGCAAGTTAGCAAATTTTGCTTTTATTTGCGATGTGCATGCTAGCAAATCTTTCTCTTTTGAGACGTGTACACTAGCAATTATTTCTCCTCTTTTGTCATTGGAAAAAAGAGGGGAATAACAATACAATGGTGCAATTCATTTATCTTTACATCAATTTTTAAATTATGACAAAATTAAAGTGTCATTCTTATTACAATATGTCATAATTGAGATAAATGCCATAATTGAGATAAACCTTGAATTCAAATTGAATTCAAGTCAAAGCAATCTTAATCATGATTCACATCATATGTAATATACATCATCATAATAAAATCATAAGTATTGCATGCATCATTTTAAATCATAAATATGTCAAATCATGATGGTATCAACTTATCAAATTACATTACATCCTACCATACATGATCATAACTTCTCATTTGTATGCATCAACATAATATCATGAGTATTGCATAATTTCATATCGTCACATGAAGGATAATAAGAAAATTTTGGTGATGAGATATACTTCATGAATATAAGGAATTAAAAAAAACCATATCATGAAAGATAAGATCATTTGAATACCAAAAGACATTATTCATATAGTAAATCTCATCTTTAAATAAAATATTAAGAAAAAATCATAAGAGTACAAAGAAAGATCTTGATTCAAAAAAAATCTCAAGTAATTCCAAGAAATCAAGATCCTGATTTGGATAAAACTCATTCAAATTTAAATCATCAAATCATCAAAATTATTTTCAAAAGATTCAAAATGGCATAAATAACTTTATCAATCTCTTAGTGAAAAATAGATAAGATAGAGAAAAAAAAAATTTCAAGAAAAATGCATTCCCTTTTTAGTTGTTTCAATTTATGTAGTTTGATTTCTTATAAGTATGCCCAAGTTTTTTTATGCCAAATAAAAACATGCATCAATGTTTAAAAGCAAAGTTCATCACGACAATATCAATAAGCCATACATCACAAAGATTATCATGCATAATTTCAAAGTATAAACTCATTAAGCATGATTTCAAATCATCAATACTTCAAATCATCATGCATAATTAATTAAAACCAAAAAACAAATTTTATCGTTAAAATCATCATGACCAAAAATATAACACATTAAAGATAAGGCTTCTTTAAAAAAGCAATTTGATTTATCATTTTGATTCCAATGATAATACATTTTCCTTTTTATGTGTTTCATTTTATGTGATTGATTTCATATAAATATACTTAAGTTTTTCGTATGAAAACCATCCATCATGTTTATAATAGAAAATCAATACAAAATCATCATGCATAATTAAATCATTAAATTATCAAACATGATTTCATTAAACATAAAGTATTTAATTTTAACATTTTGTTCCTTTATCATAAAATATACAATTATTATGATAAATGCAATTGTTCCTTTATCATAAAACATGCAATTGTTCGATTGAGTCGCTTACCTTGTTGACGAAAGTCGTCAAAGCACAATTCGCTACCTTGCCCTTGTTCGTTTGCTCCTAGTCTTCGATATATATAAAACTAATCATGAAAAGCACTAAGTAATTTTATGGTAAGGAAAAAGAGATTCGATTGAGTCGCTTACCTTGTTAACGAGAGTCGTCAAAGCGTAATTCGCCACTTTGCCCTTGTTGGTTTGCTCCTTATCTTCGGATGTACACGTTTTATCCGTATTCATCTTGAATGTCTTCTTCTTCTTTGGCAACCTCTTCTTTTTAAGTTTATTTTTAATTTTTAATTATTGTTTCATGAACTTTTTAAATTTTATAGTGAGAAGTTCAAAGTCATCATCACTTGAGCTTTCGCTCGAGTGGTCTTCATTTGTTCAAAGTGTTAAATCATTTCTGTTCTTTAGAAGGTTGTTCTCAAACTCTTCATGAGCATTGCAAGTCATCTTATAGGTCATTAATGATCCGATAAGTTCTTTGAGAGAGAAATTATTCAAATCTTTGGCCTCTTGAATAGCTGTTACTTTAGAGTCCCAACTCTTTGGACGGGATCTCAATATTTTATTAACGAGTTCAAAATTCAGAAAACATTTATCAAGTGCTTTTAGACTATTGACAATATTCGTAAAATGGGTGTACATGTCTCTAATAGTCTCATGTAGTTCCATTCGAAATAACTCAAAATCATACATCAAAATATTAATTTTAGTATCTTTAACCCTACTTGTGCCTTCATGTGTGATTTCAAGAGTGTGCCAAATATCGAAAGTCATTTCGCAAATAGAAACTAGATTGAATTCAGTTTTATCCAAAGCGTAAAATAGAGCGTTCATAGCTCTAGCATTTAAAGAAAATATTTTCTTTTCCAAATCATTACATTCATTCATTGGAGTAGAAGAATTTTGAAATGCATTTTTCACAATACTCCATAAATTTAAATCCAAAGAAAGCAAAAAAACTCTCATTCAAGCTTTCCAATATGTGTAGTCCGTCCCGCTGAACATGGGAGGACGAATGAGAGAGTGACCCTCTTGAAAGCTGAAAAGAGTCATTTCTCTTGGGTGTTAAACCAAATGAGAAAAATCGTGGCTCTGATACCTATTGTTAGGATCGAGTCGGCACTAAGAGGGGGGGTGAATTAGTACAGTGGATACAAACGTTAGTTCAAAAATCTTTCATTCCATTAAAACCGATCTCAAAAAGATAACTTCAAATCTCATTCGTAAGCGTAGTGAAAGCAATAAGCAGGTAAGGCAGTTTGTAGTAAAGATAAATTACAAGAATAGAAATGCAAATCGAGTTTTATAGTGGTTTGGTCGTCATAACCTACAGCCACTCTTGATTCCTCTTCCGTCGAGGCCATCGGCATTCACTAACGATCTTCCTTCAATGGGCGAAAATCAACTACCCTTACAACTCAATTCTCCTTTTGACATGTTTAGAAGAGAACCTTTACAACCTCCACTTACTCCTCCTTAAACATAATTCTAAATACTTAGGCTAGAGGAGGAGAACTCTGAAGATTATAACAGCATTTTTTCCAATTTGTATACTCAATTGTTGTGTAATCTGAGTAGGGATGAGAGGGGTATTTATAGGCTCCAAATGGATTCAAACTTAGAGCCCAAAAGTGTCTCATCCTCGATTTTCGAGGTACCGACGGCACCACCGCTAGTGCTTTCTGACATTGGACGGTACCACCTCTTGACAGAGCTCTCGAAGACTGAGCTATAGCAGTGCCACCACTTGGCAATTAATAATTGCCGATGGTACCACCGCTCAGTCTAACCAGTACCACTACCTAGACCACTTAGAAGACTGCTCCTTCGGTAGTTCCACCACCCCAGTCTAGCAGTGCCACTGCCAAACAAGGTCCAGCAATCTAGTTGGGCCTTGAATCTGACCCAAACCAGTCCAATTATGGGCCCAGTTGGCCCCTAACAGAGTTAGTAGGAGTACTCCCAAATTTAACCCTAATTATATGCTAACTATAATTCTTAAGGCAAACACGAAGCAAATCAAGTTTGGTTAGTCTAGGTTTCTTCCGGTGAGCTTCTGGCAATCTTCCGGTGAACTTCCGACGATCTCTCCACAATGTTCCAGTGAACTCCTAACAAGCCCTTGGATTTCACAACGATCTTCATGGAGAGTTCCAACAAGCATCTTTGGCAAGCTCCTGGACTTCTCGGTCAATTCCGCCAAAACTTCCGATGAATGTCCGGACTTCTGACAAACTCTTAAACTCCCAATGAAACCTCATTCTTGACTCCGGGACTTTATTTTGCTTTATGCCTTAATTGCTATCGTAGTCAATCCTGCACAACTAAAACCTACTTCAATTTAGACAGTTTTTATAAAGCTTGAATCAAATGTTGTCTGGCATGTCATTGGTTCATCGACACTTCGTCCGATTCTTCGACGTATCATCCTCTCTTGCAGCCTATTGCCTAATTGGTCAGTTGACCTCCGTAATTCCGATTTCCTTGGCACAATTTCTGCTCTTCTTGGCCCAATGCCCGAACCTATGGCCCGAAGCCTTATATTGATATGTCGACCGATCCTTCGGCTCGCCATCCAATCTTCTGACATATTTTTCTCCGGCCTAACATGATTCTTCCTGATTTAATTGTCTCTCCTTGATCCAAGTTTCCTGCATCACTCAAAATGCAGATCAAATCATAAACACTATCAATTGGTTTCATCATCAAAATATAAGATTCAACATATTCTTCCTGCTTTAATTGTCTCTCCCTGATCGAAGCTTCCTACGTCACTCAAAATACAAATCAGATCATAAACACATCAATTGGTTTCATCATCAAAATTTGAGATTCAATAGGTATCACCGCTTAACAAGATGGTACCACCGCTTGACAGCTTTTATAGTCGACGGTACCACCGCCCAAACCTCCTTAGAGGCTAAGGCTCAAGCGATTCCACCATCCACCCTAGGTGGTGCCACCGCTTGGCATGGTTCCAAGTGGCCGAGTGGGCCTTCCATTCAGCCCAACTTAGCCCTTACATAGGCCCAATGGCCCCCCAATTAAGTTGGCCTAATTCCAACCCAATTACATATTAACACTGCTTCAATCTAGACAATTATTATAAAGCATTTAATTAAATGTTTTCCGCCATATCATTAGTTCATCGACGCTTCGTCCAATCCTTCGACGCATCGTCCTCTTTTGTGACTTTTTGCCCAACCGGCATGTTGACATCTGCAACTCTGATCTCCTTGGCGCAATGTCCACTCTTCTAGGCCCGATGCCCGAACTCATGGCATGAAACCTTCTGCCGATACGTCGACCGATCCTCCGGCTCGACATCCAATCTTCTGACATATTTCACTCCGACCCAACATTGATTCTTCTTGCTTTAACTCTCTTCAAGATCAAAGCTAGTCTTGTGTTATTGAAAATATAGATTAGATCATAAACACATCAATTGATTTCATCATCAAAATCCAAGATTCAACAATCTCCCCCTTTTTGATGATGACAACCAATTGATGATAGAGTTTAAACTAAACTCTCCCAATCAATATGTCATATTGATAGAAACGTAAATCATAAAATATTACATAATCAAAATTTCAATATATCATTCTATGTAAGATTCAACTTATCATCATATCCTCTCCCCCTTTGTCATCAACAAAAAAGAGAAGTGCAACTAGCAATTTTTTAGATATAATTTCAAATCATTGCATTTATCATCATACAAGCTAGCAAGTTTTTCAGATATGAAAGATAACAAAATTTTTGCATCTTTTGAGATATGCTAGATAGCATGTTTTTGCATCTACTTGAAATGTGCAAGCTAGCACTTCTCTTTATATGTGCAATCACTTTTGGTTCTTCTTAAGATGTGCAATCGAGCATTTTTGCAATTCTTGAGATGCGCAAGTTAGCAATTCTTTCTCCATACAATTTACAATCTAGTAAATTTAGTAAGTTTTACATAATTTTAGAACATATAAGCTAGCAAATTTACATCATTTTAGAAAATGCAAGCTAGCAAGTTTTTGAGATGTGCAAGTTAGAAAATGCATCATGAGTATTGCCTCTCTTGAGATGTGCAAGATAGCACTTCTTGTTTCTCTTTTGAGATATGCAAGCTAGCAAGTTTTGTCTTTCAAGATTTAGCTTCTTCTTGAATTGTACAAGCTAGCAAATTTTATCTCCCCCTTTGTCATTGTCAAAAAGGATGGAAGAATACAAAGTTGTAATTCTTTTCTCTTTACGACAATTTTTAAATCATGACAAAGTATCATTCTTATTTCAATATGGCATATTGAAATAAGGTATCATTTCAGAAAATGATAATTGTTGACTTTCACATCATTTCATCAAAAAATCATAAGTATTGCATGCATCATTCCAAATTATAAATATTTCAAATTATGATGGTATTAAAATGTCAAATTGCATTACATCCTACCATGTATGATCATAACTTCTCATTTGTATGCATCAACATAATATCATAAGTATTTCATACATAATTTCATATCATCATATGAAGAATATCAAGATAAATTAATTGGGTGATGAGATATACACTTCATGAATATAAGTGAGTCATGAACCAAATTTCAAATTATGAATATCAAAAAATCATGATTCTTTTGGATAAATCAAATAGCGAAAAAATGAATCATAGTAAATGATCTTGATTTAAAAAAATCTCAAGTTAAAATTCAAAGAAATCAAGATCATGATTTGGATTAATAGCTCATTCAAATTCAATTCGTCAAATCATCAAAGTCACTTTCAAGAGATTCGAAATGACATAAATAGATTTATCGATCTCTTGAAATGCTAGTGATTTTCTTTCTCCCCTTTGTCATTGTAAATAAGAAAGAAGAAGAGGGGAATATAACAAAACTCAAGTCATAAATTATCAATATGTCAAGTAGCATATCATGGTTTATTATGATAAGTCTCCTTTTTAGTGAATAGCAAAAAGAATTATAGGAGAATAATGTATGAAAAATCTTGATTCGTCGAAAACTTTCAAGTTGTAATTAAAAGAACAATTATGATTCATTTAGATAATTTTTCTCTTTAGTAAATGATAAAAAGAAACATAGGAGAAAAAGATCTCAATTCATGCATATGAAATCTTCAATTATCAAGATCATGATTTGGATAAAACTCATTCAAATCTAAGTCATCAAAATCACTTTAATAGTTCAAAAGATTCATAAAATAACATAAATAGATTCATTAATCTCTTTTTGAAAAATCGATAAGATAGACAAAAATAAATTTTTAAGAAAAATGCTTTCCTCTTTTTAGTTATTTCAATTCATGTGATTTATTTCATACAAGCATGCCTTTATCATTTATGCTAAATAAAAACATACATCATCATTTAAAATCGAAAAAGTAAGATTTATCATAAGAGTCATCAAGATCAATAAACCATAAATCACAAAAATCATCATTATTTCAAATCATCATGCATCATTAGATCATCAAGCATGATTTCATTAAACATAAAGCATTTTCAATCAAAATCATTTTGTTTGTTGTAGTAATGCATTTTTCTTCTTAAGTGAATTTAACTCTTCCACTTAGTGCTAGGAGTTAATATGCAATTGTCATGCTCAATTTTTTTTTTAATTTTTAAAAATTACTAGAAAAAGAAGCATGATCCCCCTTGTTTTTGCATTTTATATACTAATTTAAAAATAACTTATAAAATGCATCAAGTAATTTCATAGTAAACTAAGGGGGTTTTGGTTACCTCATCGTCAAAAACCATTAAGGTGTAGTTCGCCATCTTGTCTTTGTTGGTTTGCTTCTCGTCTTCATATGAGCTCGATTCATCCCAAGCCACCTTGAATACTTTCTTCTTCATTGGCAACATCTTCTTTTTAAATTTATTTTTATTCTTTGATTCTTATTTTAAGAACTTTTTAAGCTTTATTGTGAGAAGTTCAAAGTCGTCATCATCATCACTTGAGTTATCACTCAAGTGGTATTCTATTATTCAAAGTGTCAAATCCTTCCGATTCTTTGGAAGGTTTTTTTTAAGTTCTTCATATGCATTACATGTCATTTCGTAGGTCATCGAATACCCGATAAGTTCTTCGAGTGGAAAGTTGTTCAAGTTCTTAGCTTCTTGAATTGTAGTTACTTTAGGATCTTAAATCTTTGGAAGGGATCTAAATGTCTTGTTAATAAGTTCAAAATTTGAAAAACATTTGCCAAGAGCTTTTAAACTATTGACGACATCCGTAAAATGGGTGTACATGTCAACAATAGTTTCGTTCAGCTTCATTCGAAATAATTCAAAATCATGCATCGAAAGATTGACTTTAGACTATTTAAATCGATTCGTGCCTTCGTGTGTGATTTCAAGAGTTGTCAAATCTCATAAGTTATTTTGCAAATAAAAACTCGATTGAATTCATTTTTATCTAAAGTACAAAACAAAGCATTCATAGCTTTGGCATTCAAAGAGAAAGTCATCTTCTCCAAATCATTCCAATCATTCATTAGAAGAGAAGACTTTTCAAATCCATTTTCAACGATATTTCATAACTTGAAATATAAAGAAAGCAAGAAAACTTTCATTCGATTTTCCAATACGTGATCTCATTGAACATAAGAGGACGAATGATAGAGTGACCCCCTTGAAAGCTAAAAAAAGCCATCTCTCTTGGGTGTTAAACCAAATAGAGAGAAACGAGGCTCTAATACTAACTGTTAGGATCAAGTTAGCACTAAGGGGGGGGGGTGAATTAGTGCTTATGATAAATCATGTCAATTTTAGAAATCTTGTTCAATAAAATTATTTCGACAAAAGCCCATATCAGAAAGATGTGTTTAACTTGAAAGCTCATTCGTAAGTATAGTGAAAGCAATAAGCACGTAAGGCAGTTTGTAGTAAAGATAAATAGCAATAATAGAAATGTAAACTAAGTTTTATAATGGTTCGGCAGTTGTGACCTACATCCACTCTCGATTCCTCTTCACTCGAGGCCACCGGCTTCCATTACCGATCTTCTCTCAATGGGCCAAGATCAACTACCCTTACAACTAGATTCTCCTTTTAATAGTTTAGGAGAGAACCTTTACACCCCCACTACCTCCTCTCTTAAGCTTCACCAACACTTAGAGCTTGAGATGAGTTCTCACAAGATTACAACAGTGTTTTCCTTTCTTTTTTCTCTCAGTTGTTGCATTATTTGAGCATGGATGAGAGGGGTATTTATAGGCCCCAAGTGGATTCAAACTCGGAGCCAAAAAGTATCTCATCCCTGGTTTTTGGAGTACTAGCAGTACTACTGCCAGTACTAGGCGATACCACCACTTGACACTCTGATACTAAGTGGTACCATCGCCCAGTTTGATGGTACTACCGCCTGACAAAGCCTCGGAGACTAGGCTCTAGTGGTACTACCACCTAATTGGGCAGTACCACCGTTTAACAGCCTTTATGGCCGGCGGTACCATCGCTTAGTCCTCCTTAGAGGTTGAGCCTCAAGCGGTTCCACCGCCCACCTTGGGCGGTGCCACTGCCTGGCATGGTTCCAAGTGGCCGAGTGGGCCTTCCATTCGGCCCAACTTAGCCCTTACTTAGGCCCAATGGCCCCCTAATTAAATTGGCCTAATTCCAACCCAATTACTTCTTAACACTATTTCGATCTAGACAATTATTACAAAGCGTTTAATCAAATATTTTTCGGCATGTCATTAGTTCATTAGCACTTCATCCAATCCTTCAGCGCATCATCCTCTTTTACAGCTTTTTGCCCAATCGGCATATTGACCTCCGTAACTCCACTCTCCTTGGAATAATGTCCGCTCTTCTATGCCCAATGCCCGAACTCATGGCACGAAGCCTACTGTCGATATGTCGACCAATCCTTCGGCTCAACGTCCAATCTTCTAACATGTTTCACTCCTGCCCAATATTGATTCTTTCTACTTTAATTGTCTCTTCATGATTGAAGCTTATCTTGTGTTACTCTAAACATAGATTAGATCATAAACGCATCAATTGATTTCATCATCAAAATTTGAGATTCAACATATATTAAGCCTAGAGGGTCACACACATATGATAGGTGTTGCGATGAGTAGAGGTTTAGATATAAGATATCCGCTGGAGCCCTATCTTATAGGATATCCAGTAAGCCCTTGAATTATTGGATCTTGTGGATAAGATTCAATAAGAGCCAATGAGATATTATTGGCTAGAGATCAACTAATCTAATAGGCTTGGGTAATTAGATGGAGATTCAATACCCAATAGGGCAAGATCCATTATGGTTAAATTGACAATGACCTCTATAAATAGGAGGAAACCAAATGGGCATAAGCTAGACCCTTTTTGGCTGTTATCTCTTATACTCCTCTTTTCCTCTCCTCCTCAGCCCACAACCCCAGTTTGGGGTGTATGGACAGCAACGAGGGTCGGACCCTTCTTGATCACGTGGTGCGCATGAGAAGGAGGATTGTATAGCAATTTGAGAAGCATCTTCGCCGCATCTACTATGTGGATCACCGCTAGAGAGAAGGACAGTTGACCTCCTTCATCCTCTCCCATAGATCTATAGGTTTTAAGAGATATACAATCTCTCTAGATAACACATCTTTCACATACATGTAGTTTTTCGGTTTTACGAGTTTTTGCACATCAATCTTCGCATGGCGATAAGAAACTATTTTCTGTGGGAAATCTAGGATTTTTGTTTTCTATTCTTCTACTATACATATGATGCTACCCCAAGTTTCCTAATAAAAGTTAGTGTCAAAGTGGATAACAAAAATAAAAATAAAGTATAATATCTATACTTTAATATTGGAGGTGACAAGAATAACCATAATTTCAACTTGGAATATATTTTTTTGATGCTAAAGAGTTTCATGCTGCGATCAAGTAACATGTCATTTTTATAGGCAAACAACTCATATATGTAAAGAATGATATGGATAGGATTAGAGTGGTATGCTAAGTTGGATATGATTAGATGATATATGCATCAAAAATGTAAGAACAAGCCACTTTACAAGTAAAAACTTTGAATACAGAATATTCATGTGCAAGATTATTTGATAATCCTCTAGCTATAATTAAGTGGTTGGCTGATAAGTACTATGATATGATTAGAATGAATCCCATTTGGCTAGCTATGTTTTTTAAGGTAACAATCCAACAAAAATATGCTTTGAATGTTCTTATACATAAAGTGTATATAATGAAGAATGAAATATAAAAATTGACAATGATTACTGATACTGAAAAGGAGGAATATGATTTGTTATGAAATTACTTTAAGGAGATATACGATAAAAATTCGGAGAGCACATGTGTCATCAAATATAGATCTGACAACAAAAATTATATATTTCATAGAATTTATATCTACTCTACTACACTGAAGGAAGGGTTCCTACAATGTAGGCACATTATAGGTCTTGATAGATATTATTTAAGTTTTACATAAAGATGTATTATTAACTACTATCGGGATTGACCCAAATAATCAAACGTATCCATTTGCATATGCACTTATTGAGAAGGAGAACAATGATGCATAGAATTGGTTCATCAGTTTACTAATGTGGGATTTAAATATTTCAGTTAGTAGTTCAGATTATTGAATCTCGAATTTTGATGATGAAGTCAATTGTCATTGTTATCTAATCCATATGTTGAGATAAGTATGCAGGATTAACTATGATGAAAGTAAGACATGCAACAGGAGTTGCGCTGGAGTCAAGACTATGATTACGTTGAGGGTTCGAGAGTTCGACGGAAGTCCGGATGGTAGTCGGAGGTTCTGCGGGAACAAATCCGAGAAGTCCGAAGTATGCCAAAGAAGCTCGTCGAAACTTGCCAAGTGGATCGTCGCAAGTCCAGGAGTTTGCCGGAAGTCCGCCGGAGCATCTCCGAAGGTTCGTCGGATGTTCGCCGGAAGTTCACCGGAAGCTCGCCGGAAGAAGCGATTGATGCACCGGAGCAAGATGCAGTAAATATCTTAAAATAACGTAGTTAGCATGATGATTAAGTTAGAAATGGGAGGTGATCCTATTAACATAATCTTGGGGCAATTGGGCCCTTGATAGACCCAAATTGGGCCGAATGGATCAGCTCATTCGGACCCAGATTTCCTGGCCGATGGTGGCACCGCCTAGGAGCTCAGTCTCCCAAGTATGCCAGGCGGTGGTACCGCCTGAGCTCGGTCTTCGAGCTTTGCCAGGCGGTGGAACCGCCCCTGTCAAGCGGTGGTACCACCAGAGCTCGGTCTTCGAGCTCTGTCAGGAGGTAGTACCGCCTAGTCAAGCGGTAGTACCACCAGGACCTCGAAAATCCGGGAGATGACATTTTTGAGCTCCAAATTCAAACCAGTTTGGGGCCGATATATACTCCACCCTTTTCTGCATGAAAGGGCAATGAAATCTTGATCTTACTCTGTGAATTCTAGAGCTCAAAAGTGTTGTAAAGGCCAAAAGTTATTTTCCCTCTTTTCTTCTAAGTTTTGATCATTCAAGAGAGGAGTGAAAAATCTGTAAGGGTTGTCTCCTAAGCCCGTCAAAAGGAGTAGAGCTGTAAAAGGGTGTTTGGCCTTCGCCTATTGAAGGAAGGCCTCTAGTG
>LVTN01002279.1:16480-28122 GCA_001649415.1 Musa itinerans
GCGATGAGTCATCGCATGATCTCGCTCGAGATAATGCATCGGGGGGATGTAGTGTGAGATCAAGTGTGAGAGTGATCCAAGGCACACTTGGAGTCGATATGGAGATCAGACTCAAGGAAGGGCTGACCCGTGGAATGGTGGGCGCGAGGACCACCATCAACCCAATGCAAAACGAGGAGTGGAGCAACTTGGGTGTAACTTGGTGAAACACCTAAGCCGCATAAAGTGAGCTGACATAGAAAATGGAACATGGAGCGGAGGCATAGAGCTTTCCTTAGACAGAGGTCAAGGACATGAACTCTTACAGAGGCAAGAGTAGGATCATGTTGTTCCATGGGTCCTTCATTCTGATGGAGCGGACTCATCTTGGACAGAGGTCAAGGACATGAACTCTTGCAAAGGCAAGAGCGAGATCATGTCATTCCATGCGTCCTTCTTTCTGATGGGGCGGGCTCATCCTGCATGGTGCCAAAGATGAAGGGAGCTTCAAGGCACATGCACCTTACCTCAGAGTTGCACTTGACGGAGGAACTAAGGCGACTCAACTTGCGGAGGCGAAGTTGGGTTCAGAAGGCCTTGGCACGGGGCAAGAGGACGCGGAGGCGGGTACTCTTGAAGAATATGCCACAGTGTTGTCATTCAAGTTGTTTGAAGGGAGCGGTGCGCAGCGGAGATTGTGCTGGTAGGGGCAGAGGCCCAGGATCCAGACAATGGTGCACTAATTGCAGCGAAGTCGGGGGACTTCGGGAGCTCTAGGCGACGGACTGTCCTAGAGCGGTGCTTCATCTAGGTGTGACCCAAGAGTGGGTGGATGAAGGTCGATTGCCAAAGGAGCGAACAAAATCGAAGGTGAAAGAGACCTTGTGATGTATTGGCAGAGGCCACACAGGGAGGGTTCACAATTCGAGTTCATCCCACAAGGATCAGAATGCAATGGAGATGTCACCAGGAGGCGACATGGTGCAGCGGATCGTGGTGGAACAGTTCGTGGCAATGCGATACACACGAATCCATCCCGTGAGGGACGGGGTCATACGGAGGTATGACCGGGAGTTACTGGGAGCTTCAGTTCGGTGAATAACACGACGGCAAGAAGGGCTATGGATTCAAGGAGTGAAGGCCATGGTACCGCAGAGGCGGGTCTTCCGTGCGTGCATCGAATCTTGCATCAGATGAAAGCCTTGGTTATCAGCATATGGGGGCTGTGTTCCACCGAGGAAAAAGTTTGAAGGCAAGTACCAGTGAGTCCCAGGGGAGGGACTTGATCATGCAGAGGTATGATCGAAGCAGCTGGAGAGTTGGACTCTCCAGATCCCACATTCGCTTAAGGGAGCCCGACGAGTCAGAGGACAAGGTCGAGTAAGCGAACGTTGCTACCAAGGAAGCTAAGGAGAACAGAGTCGGTGCAAACCCTACAACATGATGGCAGAGGCCATGCGTGGGAGTTGCAGTCTGTCTTTCCATCGACCAAAGGGATCTGCTTGGAGAACACAGAGGTGTTGAAGCAGGGGGTCGAAAAAGGGCGAGGAAGCGACGACGAGTCCAGAGGGACTTAGCTACCCAAAATCAAGCATCAGTTAGAATGGAGGTGACTCAGAGGAGTGCCACAGAGACATCTACTGATTGTGAAGAAAAGGGATGCAGAGGCGAGGCGACGGATAGTAGGGCCATGGGCATGGCAGCGCCATGGTACCGCAGAGGCGGGACTTCCGTGAAAGTCATTGATCCCTTGCTCTCATGGAGGGAGAGCGCTTGGTCGTGAAAGGGGCCGAGGAGGTGGAGCATGCAGAGGCAAACTCCTAGTACCGAGACAAGGCTGAAGGGCAGAGGCTAAGGAACTTTGTAAGACCGGTGTCAACGGTCTTCTCATCAAGATAGTCGAAAGTGAAGGACTTCGGGTTGTGCAAGAGTGCACTACCAAGGAACGAAGATGGCAGTACGCGGTGCTGTACCTTTGCTACTCAGTGGAGTAGGCGGCTAGATTGATGGAGAAGACGGTACAATCCCAGAGGCGACCAAAACTACCAGAGACTTACTCCAAGTTGGGGTGAAAACTTCCTGCATTCCAGAAGTTCAATGGCATTGAGAAGGTGAATCACAGTAACTAACTCAACGCAAGGAGTGTAAACACTTCAAGTGCTTCAGAAGTGTGAGCAAAGAGCAGGCGAAGGACAGTAACTAGCTCGATGCATGGAGTACAACCTCGAGGAGGCGGGCAAAGTCAAGTAACATTTACCTTCTCAACTCTTAAGAGAATGGGAGAAATCAAGTACCCCTATTCTTTTATCTATCTAGCAGAGGAGTTCTGCATAGGTTCAAAGACCCTTCGAAGATAATGGAAGACAATAGTTGTCAAATCCACACTAACGGTGATCAGTGTTATTGAGAGTAGATTGTCCATTTCATTTCCCAACGAAATGCCAATCGAAAGTGGAGGTGATGCGAACCTACTTGGAAGGGACAACTAAGTGAAAGAAGAGTCGATGGACAAATTTTATAGAGAAAGGACCCAAAAACTTCAAAAAGTTTGTGAAGGGATGCTCGTCAAAGCTCCAACCAGCATCCACCCAATTCAAGAAGCATGAGTCATCCTAGAGACTAGCGCAAAGTAAGGATGGTCTTTTTCTTCATCTGAAGGATCTGTCGGAACTAAGAAGGATCAACACAACTCAGCCAAACCCACACTAGAGTCAGAGTAATTGACGAGTTGAAGTAGCATGGCGGATCAAAAGTTCAACTACTCAACAACAGTAGTGGAGAGCAGCGGGGAGCCAAGAGGCGCATTGCAACTGGGGCAGAAGATTGAAGACTCAGCAAAGGCAAGTAGTTGTAGTGTC
Source organism: Musa itinerans (assembly GCA_001649415.1). Lineage (NCBI taxonomy): Eukaryota > Viridiplantae > Streptophyta > Magnoliopsida > Zingiberales > Musaceae > Musa > Musa itinerans. Next base: position 19,318 of record LVTN01002279.1, read on the forward strand.
GGCAAAGGCTTCGACGAGGACATCAAAGGGATGGGTGGGGGAGAATGTCACGGACAAACTTCTAAATAGAATGTTTGATGTAATGCTTATGTATATCCGTGTCTTTTGGTATGTTCATGCTTTGCACAACATGTAGAGGGACGGTCGAAGGCTTAATAGTCCCATTTTAGTCAGGTTTGGTGGCCGCTTTAGGCTTGTAAATAAAGGTCGTGTCATGTGAACACTTGTGAGAGATATTCGGTCTGTAGTAGACCATTTTGACCCTTTGTTGTGCAACTGTTCGGAGCTTGTAAAGTCTGTTTGTAATTTGCATTGGCTATAAAGTGTTTTCGGGGATGTTTGCTTGTGGATCCTGAATGAGGCGCTTTCTCTAACCCGTTTTCTCTTTTGTAGGTCCTAAGGGACCATGAGAGGTTTCGGGGAGGTTGACCTTTGCGGACGGACACACAAGGGTGTCGCACGACTTAGGCAAAACCAGCTAAGTCCATGACAGTCAGGCCAGAAGGACTTCATGCCATAAGTTCGGGTATCGGGTCAAAGAATCGGATATTGCGCCAAGGAGATCGGGAGTTGCAGAAGTCAACATACTGATTGGGCAATACGTCGAAAGAGAAGACGATGCGCCGAAGGATCAAACGAAGTGCTAGACGAACCAATGACATGCCGAATAACATGAGATTCATGCTTGTAATCATGTGTGTCTAGATCAAGTTAGTTAGGTCTAATTGAGTTGGTATTGGATGTAACAATGCCAACTTGATTAAGAGTCAATTGTGCCTAAATTAGGCCTGATTTGGGCCTGCTGTTTGGCCTATTTAATGACATGTAGTAGGATCTAACAGTGGTACCGCCCAGACACAATCTCCTAAACTATGTTAGGCAATGGTACCGCCTAAAAATAGTCTTCCAAACTATCTCTAGTGGTGGTATTGCCTAGTGTTAGCGTTAGACTAGGTGGTGGCACCACCCACTATCAGACTGATAGGCGATGGTACCATTAGTTTTCAGTCTAGCAAGCTGTGGTACCATTAGTACCCTGAAAACCCGGGACGAGACCATTTTAGCTCCAAATATGAATCCATTTTGGGCTGATAAATACCACAATCTTTCCTACTTGATAAAGCAAGAAAAGAGAATGAAAACTTGAGGTTTAGAGTGTAAAAACTCTGTGAGAAAGTTGAGTCCCTTATCCTTGAGTTTAGAGGTTGTTCTAAGGGAGGTGTGTGAGGGATACCTTATAAAAGAGGGGTGTAAAGGTTCTCTCCTGAGCTTGTCAAAAGGAGAAAGAGTTGTAAGGGTTATTGATCTTCGCTCATTAGAAAGAAGATCAGCAATCGAAGTCGATGATCTCAAGTGAAAAGGAATCGGGAGTGGACGTAGGTAACGATGACCGAACCACTATAAATCGATTTGCAATTTCTGTTCTAGTTTTCATTTCATTACAAACTAATTTACTTACTCACTATACTTATGAACATTTTCAAGTTAAACATCTTTCTGATATGGGTTTCAACGAATAAGATTTTTGAATCCACATAATTCCCCCCCCCCCCTTCTCTTAGTGCTGATATAGTCCTAATAGTTGGTATTAGAGCCATATTACTCTCGATTGGTTTATCACCTAAGAGAGTTTAAATAGCTTTTACCGACAATCTAGAGGGATACTCTATCAGTCATCCTCATATATTCAATGGGATGGACTACATATATTGGCAAACACATATGAGAGTTTTCTTGCTTTCTATGAATTTCAATTTATGAAATATTATTGAAAATGACTTTCAAAAGCTCCCTAGACTAATGAACAAATGGATTGATCTAGAGAAGAAAATGTTTTCTTTAAATTATAGAGCTATGAACGCTCTATGTTACGCTTTAGACAAAAATAAGTTTAATCATATTTCTTTATACGAAACTGCACATGAGATTTGACACACACTAGAAGTAACTCATAAAGGCACGAATAGAGTTAAAGAGTCTAAAATTAATCTTTGATACATAGTTTTGAATTATTTCGAATAAAGCCAAGCGAAACCATTAGAGACATGTACACCCATTTTGCGGATGTTGTCAATGGTGTAAAAGTACTTGGCAAATATTTTTATAATCTTGAACTTATAAATAAGATTCTAAGATCCCTTCCAAAGAGTTGGGATCTAAAAGTAACTACAATATAAGAGGCAAAAGACTTAAATAATTTTCCAATAGAAGAACTCATCGGTTCATTAATGATATATGAAATGACTTATTTGGCACATGATGAATATGAACATGAGGATAACCTTCTAAAGAACAAGAAGGTTATTGCACTTAGAACTAAAGAAGACTATTCAAGCAAGAGCTCAAGTGAAGATGACATAGAACTCCTCACAAAAAAAATTAAAAATATGAAAAATAATAATACTAAATTAAAACAAGAATCTAAAAATGAACTCAAAAAGGACATGATCAATTGCTATGAACACAAGAAGTCGAGGCACTCCAAAGATGAGTGTACAAAACTAAAGAAGAAGTTACTAAAGAAGAAGTAAACATTCAAGGCGACATGGTACAAATCGAGTATATATAAAAATGAGGAGCAAACCAACAAAGGCGAGGTGGCAAACTATGCCTTAATGGCTCTCAACGATGAGGTAAGTGACTCAAAAGAATCTTATTTACCTTACGATGAATTGCTTAATGCCTTTCATGATTTGTTTGATGAATATAAATTAGTTGGTAAAAAAGATAAATTATTAAAAAAGGATCATACTTCTCTTTCTAATGAATTTGAAAATTTTAAAAATGAGTATGATAAATGCTTGTTAACCCCTTATATTAAGTGTGAAGAATTAGATTCACTTAAGTAAGAAAATATAGTATTACAACAAACGTTATAAAATTTTGAAATTCGTGGCAAATTATTAAACAAGATTCTTGCCAATAAGGGTCATGTTCGTAGAAAAGAAGGAATATGCTTTGTGAGTAACTACACTTAACAAAAGCTAACTACTTTTTTTAAAGGGCCCATATTGCATGTTACCCCTAAGGTTAAGTGTAATTTTTGTGGTAGACATTGTCATTAAGTACATAAATATATATTTAAAAGATATGACTTGCATAAATTAGTTTGTGTTCCTAAAGGAACCATAAAAGACTTAATGACAATAGACAAGATAGGGCCCAAATCTAAATTGGTACCTAGAACAAACCCACCCTTCTTGTAGACATCTCTACAATCGAAATCTAGGAGCAAAAATAAAATTTTGATAGTAGATACTTAAGGCTTATGTTTGAAAATCCAAAACACTTCACAAAGTTTACAAGCCAAAACAAAATGATTTTGATTGAAGATGATTTATATTTAATGAAATCATGCTTGATGATTTGAATTAATGATGATTTTTTATGATTTGTGATTTATTGATCTTACTAATTTTTGTGATGAAACTTTTTTTTCCAATGATACATGGTTTTGATATAAAAAACTTGGGCTTGCTTATATGAAATCAATCACATAAATTGAAACAAAAAAAGAGAAATGTATTTTTCTTGAAAATTTCACAATCTCTATCTAATCGAGTTTTCAAAAAGAGATTGATAAATCCATTTGTATCTTTTTTTTCGAATATCTTGAACTATGAAAATGATTTTGATGATTTGAATTTGAATGAGTTTTATCCAAATCATGATCTTGATGATTGAAGATTTCTTATGCATGAATAAAGATATTTTATCATTTGATTTCCTATGTTTCTTTTTGCTATTTACTAAAGAGAAGTTTTATCTAAATCATGATATTGAATTCTTAGAATTATGACTTAAGATTTTCATTATATGAATCAAGATCTCTTGCTCTTTATTCTCATATGATTCTTTCATTTTATTAAAAAGAATATTTATCTAAATGAATCATGATTTTTCTCTTGACTTCTTGGAATTCATGTCTTAAAAGTTTTTTTGAAAATCTTTTACTTTTTGATCTTCTAAGTTTTTTTGTTATTTAAGAGGAGATTTTGACAAATGAATCATGTCTTTTGGTAATCACATGATCTTTGACATTATATCTTTCATGATATGATTTTCATTATGTACAATTCCTTTGTATTTATGTTGTAAACCTTATGTGATGCTTATAGCATTGATGTAAAAAGAAAAAAATTGTACCATTGTATTCTTCTTTTCTTTTCGACAAAGACAAGGGGGGAGCAAAATTTGCTAGCTTGCACAATTCAAGAATAAGTAAAAACTTATAAACTTGTAAAAATTCCTAGCTTGCAAAGAAAGAAAAAACTTGCTAACTTGCTCATCTCAAAAGAGAAGCAAAGTTTAGTAGCTTGCACATTTTCAAGAAGATGCAAAAACATGCTATCTTGCACATCTCAAAAGAAGCAACAATTTTGCTAACTTTTATATGTGAAAAACTTGCTAGCTTGTATGTTCAAAACTTACTACCTTACTAGCTTGCATACTTCAAAAATTTGCTAGTTGCACTTTTCTCTTTTTTTTTTATGACAAAGGTTTTGAATCTCGGATTTTGATGATAAAATCAATTAATGAGTTTACGATCTAATCTGTGTTTTGAGTAATGCAGGATGAACTTCGATCAAAAAAGACAAATCGATTAAAGCAGGAAGAATCAGACGTTGGGCCGGAGTGAAACATGTTAGGAGATCAGACGTCGAGCCGGAGGATCGGTCAACGTACTGGCAGAAGGTCTTCAAGCAATGAGTTTGGGCATCGAGTTGAATTATCGGACATTGCACCATGGGGTTCGAAAGTTACGGAAGTCAACATGCCAATTGGGCAATACACTAAATGAGAGGATGATGCGTCGAAGGATCGGACGAAGCATCGGATGAACCAATGACATGTCAGACAATATAAGATTCATGCTTATAATCAATTGTGTCTAGATCGAGTTAGTTTAGGTCATAATTAAGTTGGTTTCGGGTGTAACAATGCCAACTCAATTAGGGGGCCATTAGGCCTGAGTTTGGACTATTTTGGGCCAAGTGGAGGGCCCATTCGGTAACCCAAGATTAGGTTGAACCACCTATGAGCTCGAAAAGTTTGAGTGTTAGGAATGAGTCGGCACTAAGAGGGGGGGGGGTGAATTAGTGTAGCGGATAAAATCACTGTCGGTTCAAAAAATTCTTTCGTTCATTGAAACCTGATCGGAAAGATGTTAACTTAAAAACACTTATGTAAGCGTGTAACGAGGAAGTAGAGCAATGAGCAAGTAAACTAATTTGCAGCAAAGATAAATAGTAAAGCAAAAGGCAACAAATTGATTTTATAGTGGTTCGGTCATCGTGACCTACATCCACTCCCTATTCCTCAATGTCGAGGCCACCGGCATCCATTAACGATCTTCCTTCAAAGGGCGAAGACCAACTACCCTTTTACACCCCTCTTCTCCTTTTCATAGGTATAGGAGACAACCTTTTACAACCCTCTTTTACAAGGTATCGCTCACACACCTCCCTTAGAACTTTCTCTAAGCTTTAGGAGGAGGGAACTCAACTTTCTAATAGGGTTTACAATAGAGTTTTGCTCAATCTTTCTTGCTGCTCTATGCAAGAATAGCTAGGGTATTTATAGACCCCAAATGGCTTAAAAACTTGGAGCCAAAATTCAAATCCCCGAGATTTTGAGGTATGGACGGTACCACCGCCAACAACCAGACACTGGGCGGTATCACCGCCCAGTCTGGTGGTACTACTGCCTGGGAGACTATGTTTGGGCGATACCACCGCCCAGATTAGTGGTACCACCACTTGACAGTCTCGGAGACTGAGTATTGAAATTCTCGGAGATTAAATAACTCCCCCTATCAATATGCCATATTGATAGAAACTTTGAAATCATAGTATTTCAACATTGCATGTGAGTATTAAAATAACCAATTTATCATATCATTGCATGCATCATAAAATCATGCATAATCAAAATATCCAAGTACATCATCCCATGAATGATCATCATTATACCTTCTCTCCCTTTGTCATCAACAAAAAGGAGAAGTGCATCTATCAAGTTTTAGATATATGAAAGCTTAGCAATTTAACTAGTGAGTTCTTTCTTCTTTTTTGAGAAGTGCAAGCTAGTAATTTTTTGCTTCCTTTGCAATGTTCAAGCGAGCAATTCTAACAAGTTTTACATCATGCAAGCTAGCAAATTTTTACATCATTTTAGAAAATATAAGCTAGCAATATTTGAGATGTTCAAGAAAGCAACTTTTGCTTCTTGAAATATGCAAATTAGCAATCTTTGCTTCTCTTTTGAGAAGCATGTTTTTTCATCTTCTTGAATTGTGCAAGCTAGCAAATCTTTCTCTTTTGAGATGTGCACACTAGCAATTCTTTCTCCCCCTTTGTCATTGGGAAAAAGGAGGGGAATAACAATACTATTAGGATTAAGAGTAGTACTAAGAGGGGGGGGGGGGGGGGAATGGGGGCGGTGCAGCGAAAGAAATCGTTGATTCCGAAACATATTCATTTCGATTCAATCCATTTCAGAAAGATATTATATTTGAAAACTTTCGTAAGAGTACAAAGAGGAGGTTAAGGAAGTTTGTAGTAATGTAAATTTCACAAATATAAAAGCAAACCAGAATTTAGAGTGGTTCGGTCATTGTGACCTACGTCCACTTCTGATTCCTCCTCCGTTGAGGTCACCAGCATCCACTAATAGCCTTCCTTCAATAGGTGAAGACCAACCACCTTTTACAGCTCTTTCTCCTTTTATCGGGTTTATGAGATAACCCTTACAAGCCTCACTACTCTTTCTTAGATGTTTACAAAGCTAAGAGAGGGAGGGGAGGACTCATTCTCACTTTTACAACACTTAACACCCCAGAGATTCAAGAATATGTTAAACACTTTCGTGTCCTTTCATGTAGAAAAGGGTGGGGTATTTATAGGCCCTAGTGGCTTCAAAATTAGTGTAAAAAACTGTCACATCCTCGAATTTTGGGGTATTGGCGGTACCACCACCTGACACTTGACATTGGGCGGTACCACCACTTGACAAAGCTTAGAGACCAAGCTCTAGCGATACCACCGCTTGACAGGGGCGTACAACCGCTTGACAAGGGCAATACCATCGCCCAATTGCACTTGGGAGACCGAGTCCCAAGCAGTGTCACTGCCGATTGTGATTTCAAGTGTTGAATGGGCTGTTCAATCCGGCCTAATTCAGCCCAGTTAAGGGCCCAGTTGGTGTTAGGACCGGAGCGGCACTAAGAGGGGGGGTGAATTAGTGTAGCGGTAAAGAACAATAAACTTTCGATAATTTAAACACTTTCGAAAACTTCATACGATAAAAGCAACGTTTCGCTTGAAACCGTTTCGATTGCATTTTAACTTGAAAGCATACGTAAGAAGAAGACAAAGAAGTAGAGCATCAAAGTGAAGATGATTTGCAGTAATGTAAATGACAATAAGATAAACGCAAACCGATTTACAGTGGTTCGATCATGCGACCTACATCCACTCCCGATTCCTCTTCACTTGAGGCCACCGGTTTTTCCACTAGCTATCCTCCTTCCAACGGGCGAGGATCAACTCCCTTACAACACCTCTCCTTTTGATGGGTTTAGGAGGTAACCCTTACAAGGCCTCTCAACCCTCTCTAAGGCTAGATCACACTTTAGAATAAGAGGGAAGGTTTTGACACTATTAGAGCAGAGTTTTCCCCTTTTCTTTCTCAATTTTTTGTGTATCTTTCAACCATGAATGAGAGGGGTATTTATAGGCCCCAAGAGGATTCAAATGTGGGCTCCAAAATTTGAATTATATTTGTTTCCCGATGCTGGCAGTGCCACCACTTGTTAGTGGCGGTGCCACCGCCTGTTAGTTTTTGATACTAACATTGGACTGGCGGTGCCACCGCCCAGCCAAGCGTTACCACCGCTTGGCTCTCGGGTGCTGGGTGGTGCCACCGCCCAGCTCTCAGGTGCTGGGCGGTGCCACCGCCTACACTATTTCAGCTCACTGGTTGGGCACCAAACTTGGCCCAAACCAGTCCGAACTTGAGCCAAATTGGCCCCTACTTGGGTCATAGGATTAACACCTAATCCTAGCCCTATTTAACGTGCTAACTACGAATTTAAAGACATTTTCTAAGCTATTACAAAGTCCATAAGTCAAGACTTCTTCCGGGGAGCTTCCGGCGAACTTCCGGCGGTCTTCCGACAAACTCTCGGAAACCATTCTGCGGACTCCCGGCAAGCTCCTAGACTTCACGATTTGATCTTGACGAGTTCCAATGAACTTCTTCGGTAAGCTCCGATCTTTCTCGGCAAGCTCCGCGAACTTCCAACGACCCTTTCGGCGAGTTTCGAAAAACCCTTCGGCAAGCTCCCTACTCGGTCTCAGCTAGTTTCGGCAGCATTCCCGATGAACCTTCGGACTTCCGTCAAACTCTCGAACTCCCAACGAATCCTTCGCGCTTGACTCTGGCACTTTATTTCACTTTATGTCTTCATCGATATCGTAGTTAATCCTGCACATATAAGCCAAAACTCTACTCCGATCTAGACAATTATCGAATTGACATTCTGTCGCCCAGCACGTCATTGGTTGGTGCTTCGTCCGATTCTTCAGCGCATTGTCCTCTCTTGCGGCTTGTTATCCAATCAGCAGTTGACCTCCGCAACCCCGATATCCTTGGCGCAATTCCACTCTCCTTGGCCCAATGCCTGACGTCCGAAGCCTTCTGCCATGCAATATCCTGACGTGATCTCCGGCGATAACGTCAATTCCTCCTACGTCAATTGTCTAATCTTGATCGAGTAGACCTGCATCACTCAAAATGCAGTTA
>LVTN01002279.1:29954-40302 GCA_001649415.1 Musa itinerans
CTACTCATTCTCGGCTAGTTCCGGTAGCATTCCCGACGAACCTTCGGACTTCTGTCGAACTCTCGAACTCCCAACGAATCCTTCGTGCTTGACTCCGGCACTTTGTTTCGCTTTATGTCTTTATCGTTATCGTAGTTAATCCTGCACACTCAAGCCAAAACTCTACTCCGATCTAGACAATTATTACAACGTGAATTGACATTCTGTTGCCCGGCACGTCATTGGTTGGCGCTTCGTCCGATTCTTCAGCGCATCGTCCTCTCTTGCGGCTTGTTGCCCAATCGGCAGTTGACCTCCGCAACCCCGATATCCTTGGCTCAATTCCACTCTCCTTGGCCCGATGCCTGACGTTCGAAGCCTTCTGCCATCCAATATCCTGATGTGATCTCCGGCGACAACGTCAATTCCTCCTGCGTCAATTGTCTAATCCAGATCAAGTAGACCTGCATCACTCAAAATGCAGTTAAGCATCTAAATACAATCAATTAGTTTCATCATCAAAATCCGAGATTCAACAGTTGGCCCCTATCTGAGTTAGTGGGATTACCTCCCAATCCTAACTAAACTAATGAACTAACTACAATTAAGGCAAGCAATTGGTTTGGTATGTCGATTTTTCTCTCGACGAACTTCTCATCGAGTTTTCAAGCATGCTTCTGGCAAACTCCTGACGAACTCTCGACGATCTTCCGATGAGCTTTCGGTAACGAACTCTTGGCGATCTTCCAACGGACTCTCGGCGATCTTCAGATGAACTCTCGGCGAGCTCCTGGTTCATCGTCCGAATCTTCGACTCCAGCCTATCATCTGCTTTACGCCTTACCACTATCGTAGTTAATCATGCACACTTATCTCAACACATAGATTATGTCAAACAATTTACCAATTGGTGATGACAACCAATTGGTGAAGGAGTTAACCTTAACTCCCCCTATCTATATGCCATACAAACTTGAATTCACAACCTTGAATTCAAGCTTTGATCAAACTTAGAAATCACATGCATTGTGCATCACCATAATTTCAAGTCATCAAGATATTAAATGCACAATCACTTCATGCATGATAAAATGTTTCAGCATAGCCTTTCATCACTATTGCATTGTAGCATTCAAAAGTTCACAATATTAAGAATCCAATATTGCATTATTTGTATGGTTAAGAGATCACAACATCATAGAAATTTTTAGCATTGAAGCATAGAATTTCAACATCAAAGTAAGCAACATTTTAAGATTCCAACATCGAAGTAAACAACATAAGAGAGAGGGATTTCGTCCACTTCTCCCCCTCTGTTATCAGCAAAAAGACATGCACAGCTTATTCAGGTGGTGGGCAAGTCAAAATATCTAAATAAGGTATTAAGCTGTTGATGAATCTGCTGCAACTCAGTTAAAATTTGATCTTGACATTGTTCAAATCGATCCATTCGAGTCCCTATGTTGTCGATAGATGACAGGGGTGCTTGCACTGCTGGAGATGTCGCCTCAAAGGGACCAGTAGGAGGAGATTAATTACCTCTAAATATTGATGTTTCAAGTTCTAGTTCAGGTGAGAGGGGATCAATCCTTCTAGGTAATCTAGTCTATATCTCATTTCTGAATATATACCTTAATCTTCGAAGTAGGTTTTTATTTATGACATTAAATCTATCTAGTTTCATAACTTCTTCGTTAGGTGGGATAACTATATCATAAGCATGGATTAGTCTTATGATCAGGCCACCATATGGAAGCATCTTATCCTTTTTCGATAGTTTAATCATATTTTATTATATTAGGTAGCCAAAACAATTTTTATATCCTTTCATAATCCAATATATCGTTTCTACTTCCATTTAGTTAACTTCATCATGATTATATTATTTTGGAATTATATTGCTTATCAAGATGTGATGAAGTAGTTTGGTATTGAAAGATAATAAATATTCACAGCTTTTTGGAAGAATAGACAAGTTAGGATTATCGAAGATGGTTCCTAAGGCTTTAGAATAAGTGGTCCCAACTAATTCTTCATCCCATTGGCCTCTAAAATAACGAACCTTTCTTTTTTCATAATTCTTATTAGATTACAAATTACGCAATCCATAATGGGTATATGATGTCCTAAGAGAAATATGGAGACTCTATTATTTTCATCCACATGCAAATTATTATAAAATAATCTAACAAGTCTAAGATAGATAGGTTCACATATTTGAAGGATTGGTAGGATATCTAGGTTAGCAAACCATTGAATAGGTTCTAAATCACTTAATTCCTCTAAATTAATATATTTACCCTTATAAATATTTTTAGATTCTATGGTCAGAAATTTAAGGGCATGTTGTGAGAATCGAAAAGTAGGGAATCATAGTTTTGATCTAATCTCCTCTTCCCTTTGTCCCTTGAAGATCTTTTAGAAGTTATGGAGACTACAATTATGAAGACAAATAAGAAGCAAAAGTAATGCATAGGGGGGAATCAATTTGGTTTAGGGATTACCTTAGTAGTTTCTCCTTCTTGTGATCACCAAGATGGTGTTTGAGATTGATCCTTGATTTAGTAGAAAATGGGGATTCTTTTGAGTTGCTAGAGGGAGAACAAGAGGATCAAGAGGTTTGGGGCTCTTTGGAGAAGTGTAGAATGGGTTGGGGTCGGTTCTACCGCCGACCCTAACTTGTTCTATATATAAGGCAGGTTGTGGGCGGTGGCACCGCTAGCTGGGCAATGCTACCGCCTACAACCTGTGACTAGTTTGCCGGTGCTATCGCCAGTTGGGCAGTGCCACTGCCTATAGGCAGTGAGCACTGCTTGCATGGAGGTGTAGTGTTGTCGTTGTGTGGTTCCTTCTTGCAAGATTATGAGATGCACACACTCATTTATACAAACATCATGAAATCTATTCTTGTAAGAGGAGAAAATTCACACCATAAGTTCATGCTTCATATAAAATTTGTACCATAAGTTCATGCATCATACAAAATTCATACGCAACCATCGTATAAAATTCGTTCATATACCACTAGTTCATAATTCAAGTGAAAAATAGAATTCGATAAGAAAATTTGGAGAAAAATTTAAGGAGGAACTAATGTATCCAAGAAATTTAGCATACCTAATTCTCTTATTATAAAATCAAATTGTTCCTCAATTAAAGGTATTGTAAAAATATCAGCAATTGTTGTTTCGTGTCAATAAATTCTACGATTACGTCATGATTATTAATATGATCTCGTATAAAGTGATGCCTAATGTCAATATATTTAGTTCTAGAGTGTTGAATAGAATTTTTCATTAAACATATTGCACTTGTGTTATCACACTTTATAGGTATATGCTTCAGGTGAATTCCATAATCCTCTAAAGTATTTTTCATCCATATAACTTATGCACAGCATGCGCCTACTGTAATATACTCAGCTTCGGTTGTGGATAATGCAATCGAGTTTTTTTTCTTGGAAGACCAAGAGACAAGTGCATGTCCTAAAAATTAACATGTTCTGGATATGCTTTTTCAATCTATTTGGCAGCCAGCAAAATCAGCATCAGCATAACTAAACAATTCAAAATTTTTAGATTTTTGATACTATAATCCTAGTTTATGAGTTCCTTTTAGGTATCTAAAAATTCTTTTAGCATCCTTTAAATGAGATTGCTTGGGGTTAGATTGAAACATAGCATAAAGTCGTACGCTAAACATGATATCTGGTCTAGTTGCGGTGAGGTATAGTAAACTACATATCATACCCCTATAAGCTTTTTGATCAAAGCTTTCTCCACCTTCATCATTGTCTAACTTAGTGGAGGTACTCATAGGAGTATTGATAGCCTTTGAACTGTCCATATTAAATCATTTTAACAAGTCTAATACATATTTTGTTTGATTAATAAAAATATCATCATTAAGTTGTTGATTTGCAAGCCTAAAACGAAAGTTAATTCACCCATTAAACTCATTTCAAATTCTTGGTTCATACTTTTGGCAAATGATTCGCATAAAGATTTATTTGTGGAACCAAAAATAATATCATCAATATAAATTTAAACAATAAGAAAATTATTTTCAAAATTTTTAATAAATAATGTGGTATCGACCTTGCCTTTAGAAAATTTATTTTAAATAAGAAATGAGCTAAGTCTCTTATACCAAGCCCTTGGGGCTTGTTTCAATCCATAGAGAACTTTAGTCAATTTGAACACTTGATTAGAAAAATTATCATTCTCAAAACAGGGAGGTTGTTCAACATAAACTTCTTCGGAAATAAAGCCATTCAGAAAAGCACTTTTAACATCCATTTGAAATAACTTAAAATTATTACTACTAGTATAGGCAAGGAGTATCCTTATGGCTTCTAATCATGCCACAAGAGTGATAGTTTCTTCATAATCGATACCTTCTTCTTGGTTGAAACCCTTGGCCACTAGTCTAACCTTGTTTCTAACCACGATAACAAATTCATCTTGCTTGTTTCTAAAATCACATTTAGTACTAATAACTAAATGATCATTTGGCCTTGAAACAAGCTTCCATACCTTATTTCTCTCAAATTGTTTCAACTCTTCTTGCATTGTGATAACCCATGATCTTTCAAGGCCTCGTCAATACATTTAAGTTCAATTTGAGAGAGAAAAGCAGCGTTGGCACAAAAATTCTTAAGAGAAGAATGAGTTTGAACCCCTTTTGATATGTCTCCTATGATTAGCTCCTTAGGATGAGTATCTACATACTTCAATTGCTTGGGTAAGGATGTTTCGGAAGAAGATGCATCTAAGTTGTTAGATAGAGAAAGGGTTTCATTTAAATTCAAAGCATCAAAATCAAGATCATCATCAAACTCATTTTTCTTAACTTCGGAAACTTCATTAAAAACAACATGAATAGACTCTTCTATAACTAAAGTTCTTTTGTTAAAAATACGAAAGGCCTTAGAGATAGAAAAATAGCCAAGAAAAATTCCTTCATCGGATTTTGCATCAAATTTTCCTAAGGCATCTTTTTCATTCAAGATAAAACATTTACACCCGAAAACTTCAAAATATGAAACGTTGGGTTTTTTGTTGTTCGACAACTCATAAGGAGTTTTGGAGAGTAATGGTCTTACTAGAACCCTATTCATGACATAGCATGCCGTATTTATGGCTTCGGCCCAAAAATATTTGGTTAGGCTTTGTTCGTGTAACATGGTTCTTGCCATTTCTTGTAAGTTTTTATTTTTTCTTTCTACTACTCTGTTTTGTTAAGGATTTCTTAGAGTAGAGAAATTGTGGTTGTATCCATTAAATTCACAAAAATCTTGGAAATCACGATTTTGAAATTCACCACCGTGATCACTTCAAATTAATGACATCATAAAACCCTTTTCATTTTGAACAAGTTTACAAAACTTAGAAAAATACTTAAAGCAATCACTTTTGTGTGCCAAGAAGTAAGTCCAAGTGTATCTACTATAATCATCCACGATAACAAATGTGTATTTCCTACCTCCTAGGCTTGATGTTACAATTGGTCTGATCAAGTCCATATGGATCAATTGCAATGGTCTGGAGGAGCTTATTTAGTTCTTTGGTTTGAAACTACCTTTTCTTTATTTTCCTAATTAACATGCATCACACATATTATCTTTAACAAACTTAATGTAAGGAATTCCTCTTACAAGTTCTTTAGATGAGATTTGAGAGATTAGTTTCATGATAGCAGGACCTAATCTTTTATGCCAAAGCCAAGCATCGTCATTCAAAGCCGAAAAACACATTTCATTACAAAGATCATCAATGTTGATAGTGTGTACATTATTTTATTTTAAGACAATCATAGATATGTTTTTGTATGGTTTTTCAATAATACAAGTATTGGATTTAAATCTAATGATGTATCCTTTATCACATAATTTACTAATGCTCAAAAGGTTATGCTTTAAGCCATCAACCAACAACACATCTTCAATAAAGAAGTTAGATTTGTTACCTATGGTTCCTTTGCCAATGATTTTACCCTTGTTGTTGTCTCCGAAGGTGATATATCCTTCGTCTAGGCTAGTGAGCTTAGAGAATTGAGATGGATCTCCAGTCATATGTCTTTAGCATCTACTATCAAGCTACCATCTCTTGCTCCTAGCTTGTGACGATAAACGTTTCTCATATCCAATAGCCATTAGTGCATAATGAGCAACTTGCTCAGTATTGGTTTGCTCCTCTTCCTTGAATACACTTGAGTCGTCCCACGTTGCTTTAAGAGCCTTCTTCTTCTTTAGTTGTTTCTTCTTTTCTTAGGGACATTCGCTTTTGAAATATCTCAGCTTCTTGCATTCATAGCATATGAATTATTCTTTCATAGGTTCAAATTTATTTTTAGTGTCATTTCTAATTTTATTCCTTTTAATGAATTTTTTAAACTTTCTTGTTAAGAGTGACAAGTCATCATCCTCGTCACTTGAATTCTCTTTCAAGTAGTCTTCTTGAGTTCTTAGTGTCATATCCTTCATGTTCTTTGGAAGGTTGTTCTCAAGCTCTTCATGAGCATTGCAAGTCATCTCATAGGTCATTAGTGACCCAATTAGTTCTTCGAGAGGAAAGTTATTTAAATCCTTGGCCTCTTGAATGACCGTTACTTTAGGGTCCTAACTCTTTGGAAGGAATCTTAAAATTTTATTAACAAGTTCAAAATCCGAGAAACTTTTACCAAGTCCTTTTAGACCATTGACGACATCCATAAATCGGGTGTACATGTCTCCAATGGTCTCACTCAATTTCATCCAAAACAACTCATAAGTATGAACTAAAAGATTAATTTTTTACTCCTTTACTCTACTTGTGCCTTCATGAGTAACTTCGAGTGTATGCCAAATATCAAAAGTCGTTTTACAAATTGATACTCGATTGAACTCGTTTTTATCTAATGCACAAAATAAGGCATTCATAGTCTTGGCATTTAAAGCAAAAGTCTTATTCTCCAACTCATTCCAATCGCTCATTGGAAGAGAAGACTTTTGAAAGTCGTTTTCTACTAGGTTCCATAACTCAAAATCCATTAAAATTAAAAAGATCCTCATTCTAGTCTTCCAATATATATAATCTGTCCCATTGAATATGGGAGGATGTGTAATTGAATGAGCCTCTTGGTTCCCGGCAAATGCCATCTCTCTTGGTTTTCAAACCAAATGAGAGTGAACCGAGCTTTGATACCAATTGTTAGGATCAAGAGCAACACTAAGAGGGGGGGTGAATTAGTGCAGCGAAAGAAATCATTGATTCTGAAAAATATTCATTTCGATTCAATCCGTTTCAGAAAGATATTAAACTTGAAAGCTTTCGTAAGAGTACAAAGAGAAGGTTAAGGAAGTTTGCAGTAATGTAAATTTCACAAATAGGAAAGCAAACCATAATTTAGAGTAGTTCAATCGTTGTAACCTACATCCACTTCTGATTCCTCCTCCGTCGAGGTCACCGGCATCCACTAATGGCCTTCCTTCAATAGGCGAAGACCAACCAACTTTTACAGCTCTTTCTCCTTTTACTGGGTTTAGGAGATAACCCTTACAAGCCTCACTCCTCTTTCTTGGATGTTTACAAAGCTAAGAGAGGGAGGGAATGACTCTTTCTCACTTTTACAACACTTAACACCCTAGAGATTCAAGAATATGTTAAAAACTTTCATGCCATTTCATGCAGAAAAGGGTGAGGTATTTATAGGCCCCAAATGGCTTCAAAATTCGAGCCAAAAAGTGTCACATCCCTGGATTTTAGGGTACTGATGGTACCACTGCCATTATTGGGCAGTACCACCATTGACACCTGACATTGGGCAATATGACCGCCCGACAAAGCTCAGTGACCGAGCTTTGGTGGTACCATCACCTGATAGGGGTTGTACCACCGAACATTGGCACTTGGGAGACCGAGTCCCAAGCGGTGCCACTGCCAATTGTGATTTCAGGTGCTGAATGGGCTGTTCAATCCAGCCCAATTCAGCCCAGTTAAGGGCCCAATTGGCCCCTATCTGAGTTAGTGGGATTACCTCCCAATCCTAACTCAACTAATGTACTAACTACAATTAAGGTAAGCAATTAGTTCAGTATGTCAAATTTTCTCTCGGTGATCCTCCGGCGAACTTCTCAGCGAGTCTTCCGGCGTGCTTCCGGCAAACTCTCAATGAACTCTCGGTGATCTTCCGACGAGCTTTCGGTGATGAACTCTCAATGATCTTCCGATGAACTCTCGACGATCTTCAAACGAGCTCTTGGCGAGCTCCCAATTCATCATTCGAATCTTCGACTCCGGCCCATCATCTGCTTTATACCATACCACTATCGT
Organism: Musa itinerans; assembly: GCA_001649415.1. Lineage (NCBI taxonomy): Eukaryota > Viridiplantae > Streptophyta > Magnoliopsida > Zingiberales > Musaceae > Musa > Musa itinerans. The sequence continues at coordinate 38,246 of LVTN01002279.1, forward strand.
AGTTAATCCTATAAACTTATCTCAACACATATATTAGATCAAACAATTTATCAATTGATTTCATCATCAAAATCCGAGATTCAACAAATACAATGGTGCAATTCATTTCCCTTTACATTAATTTTCAAATTATGACAAAGATAAAGTGTCATTCTTATTTCAATATGTCATAATTGAGATAAACCTTAAATTCAAATTGAATTCAAGTCAAAGCAATTTTAATCATGATTTACATCATATGCAATACATCATATACATCATCATAATACAATCATAAGTATAGCATGCATCATTCCAAATCATAAATATTTCACATCATGACAAAGATAAATTTAAATCAAATGTGAAGAGGTATACAATTTATGAATATAAGGGAGTATCATAAATAAATCATGGTATGAAAGATATAATATCAAAGATTATTTGAATACCAAGAGACATGATTCATATAGAAAATTTTCTCTTAAACAAAATGCAAGAATCATATGAGAATAAAAAGAAAGAGATGTTGATTTATAAAAGAAAACCTTAAGTTAAGAAATCAAGAGAAGGTTCATGATTCGATTGGAAAAAAAATCTCATTTAGATTCAAATCATCAAAATCATTTTCAAAAGATTCAAAATGACATAAATTGATTTATCAATCTCTTGAGATGTTAGCGATTTTCTTTCTCCCCTTTTTCATTGTAAACAAGAAAGAAGAAAAGTGGAATTTTTTTTAATGGTGCAATTCATTTCCTTCTTACATCAATGCTTTAAGCATCACATAAATACAAAGGTAATCATATGAAAATCATGACATGAAAGATGAAAGATCAATTCGTAAATGATTCATCTTGACCAATCTCCTTTTTAGTAAATAATAAAAATAAATCTTAGGAGATTAAATAGTTAATAATCTTCAAAGGTAATCTTATGTTATTAATTCTGAGAAATCAAGAGAAAAACCATGAATCATTTGGATAAATCTCAATAAGAAGATACAAGAACACATGACAAGAGATCTTGATTCATAAACGATTTCAAGTTATAAATTTGAGAAATCAAGATCATGATTTCGATAAAACCCATTAAATTCAAATCATCAAAATCAATTTCATGGTTAACAAAATTGATAACATAAATAGATTCATTAATCTCCATTTTGAAAAATTGAAAAAGAAAATTTTCAAGTGTTTCAATTCATATGATTGATTTCATATAAGCATATCCAAATTTTATGCCAAATAAAAAAATATGCATCGTCGTTTAAAATAAAAAAAGCAACTTTCATTATGACAAAGATCAATAAGCCATTATATATAACTTCCAATATAAACTCATTAAGCATGATTTCAAATCATCATTACATTATTTCATCAAGTATGATTTCATAAAGCGTTTTTAATCAAAATCATTTTGTTAGTCGTAGTAATGCGATTTCCTTCTTTGTGTCATATCATGAGATATACAAATCATAAATACAAAGGAATCATGTCATAAAAGATATAAGATCAAAAGTGTGACACGTAATTCCAAAACATAAGATTTCAAATCATTATGCATCATTAAATCATCAAGTATGATTTCATAAAGCGTTTTTAATCAAAATCATTTTGTTAGTCGTAGTAATGCGATTTCCTTCTTTGTGTCATATCATGAGATATACAAATCATAAATACAAAGGAATCATGTCATAAAAGATATAAGATCAAAAGTGTGACACGTAATTCCAAAACATAAGATTTCAAATCATTATGCATCATTAAATCATCAAGTATGATTTCATTAATCATAAAAAATTTTAAATGAATTCAAAAAGCAACACGGAAATCATTAAGATACACATTAATGCTTCTTAAAAACATACATAGGATTTATCTTAAGCATTAGATTTAAGTCTAACAATTTGTTCCTTTATCATAAAACATGTAATTTTAAAAAAAAATTATATATAATTTTTCTAAACTAATTTAAAAATAACTCATGAAATGTATCATTTAATTTCAAAATAAAGCAAAGGGGTTTTAGTTACCTCATTGTCGAAAGTTGTTAATGTTGAATCTCGGATTTTGATG
>LVTN01002281.1:3463-15541 GCA_001649415.1 Musa itinerans
TAAGTGTTAGAATAGTTTGAGAGAGGAGTGAGTGGGGGTGTAAGGGTTATCTCCTAAACTTGGTAAAAGGAGAATCAAGTTGTAAAAGGTGGTTGGTCTTCACCTATTGAAGGACGACCGATAGTGGATGCCAGTGGCCTCGACGGAAGAGGAATCGGCGAAGTGGATGTAGGTCATGACGACCGAACCACTATAAAACTGCTGTGTTCTCTGGTTTGCATTTTATTCTTGCTATTACCTTACTGCAAACCTCCTTAAGTGCTTACTGCCTTCAATTCACTACATATGCTTTCAAGTTAAGTTTCCAAAATTGATTTTTCGTCGGAAATAATTTTTGTCGTACGAAGGTTTTCAAACTGACTTAGTTTTTACCGCTGTACTAATTCACCGCCCCCCCCTTAGTGCGCTCTTGATCCTAACAGTATCACCAACCAAGCCTACTCAAGGCTATTGTTTTGGCCTTCTAACAAGCCTAATTTGGCCCGAGTCTAAGTACATTATTTTTCTTGATAAGTTGGCATATGTTTAGGCCTAATTCCAACATAATTTGACCTAGAAACACCTCGATCAAGACTTTTAATAATCCAACTACATATCCAGCACAATTACAAAGTTTTTCAGCATTTTGTATGACATTCTAGAATGTCATCCAATGTTTCAGTACTTTGTCCAAACCTTTAGCACATTATCATTTCCTTCGGCATATTGCCCGATCTATCGACATGTCAATTTTCTCATGACATCTGATATTTTGGTATAATACTCGATCCTTCTAGCATGATACCTTAACTTATAGTACAAAGTCTAATCTTTGGCATGTGAATCAATCTTTCGGCTCAATATTCAATTTCTGACATGATACTTTTCCTAGCACAACATTTGACTCTCATACTTCGACAATTTACTCTTTGATAGTTCAAGTCATTAATCGATGTATTTTCTACATTACTTATCTCAAAAGTATATTAATCTATAAACTCATTAATTGATTTCATAATCAAGATCTAAGATTTAACATATAAGACATTGTTGAATAATTTCTCAATTCAGATAGCAAGAGTTGCAATATAATTTGCATGGACATAAAAATTTTTCATCTTGAGCTACTCACTCAAATGCAAAATTAATAAAATTTGTAAACGCTTGTATATACTCCTTACTAACTCTATTTTCATTTTATATCCAACTTTTATCCATACTTCTCATCAATTGAAAAGGTGATGAAAATAATAGTTCACCTAGATCCAATTTAAATCCTATTCAAATTAGACATAATATTAATATAAAAATATATTTAAAATTGTGATAAATAATTAATTTTATAAAATATATCTAATAATATATTTTTATGTATGTTCTATGAATTGAAAATATGGTTTCCTTGATGTAGAGATCTTTTGATCTTTGGCACCATTCAAAAGACTAGAGTCAAACTTTGGAAGTACTCATTATAACAATACCATCTGAAACTCTAACCCCTAAGTACATGGTAAAGGTAACAAAGTGTGACTGAGGATGAATATGATGCCATAACATTATTGTTTGATGAGTTTTGGCTCATCTAAACCCTAAATACTACCATCCCTCTTCGTATACGCACCATACCAAAGCATTAAAATATCATAATAGCAATAATCTTTATCCAAACACATGAAATCCCCCAAAATATAGAAAAAAAATACAGAATAAATCTATCATGAAAAGTATGATCATAAATGTTTCAAATCTACGATGGCCCAATGAAGTTATAATGTAGGGAAACCTCGCACAAGAAGATGAAGAGAGTGGAGCACTGACAGCGAGTGCATAAGGAGCTTCTGTATTTTTTAAGAAGCTCAGGATGCTAGAATAGAAACTAATAGGAAAAAAATAAAAGGGCGCAGTAGGGAAAACGTTTCCTATGTACTTTTTTTCTTGTCGTTTTTTAGAAGTGTATGAATAAGGAGCCTCCTCACGACGCTTTAGAACAGACTAATGGGAAAAACACAAAAAAGTATGCAGTAGGAAAAACGTTTCTTACATACTTTTTCCTTATAGTTTTTTAAAAACCATAGCGTTAGATTGATCTATTACTGTGGTTCTCATAATTATAGTTAAAAGTTCAAATTTATAAAACTTTGACGTATAAAATTTTGACGTATAAAAATGGATAAGATTAAGTTTGAATTATAAAAAATTGATAAAGATATTACTATCAATTTAACTTATTTTGATAAATAATTGAAGTTAAATAAAATTGATATATCAATTATCACATTAGACGGATTATAATATCTAAAGATATTATTATCAATTTAACTTATTTTAATAAATAATTAAAGTTAAATAAAATTGATAGACCAATTATCACATTAGATGGATTATAATATTTGATATCCCATAATATAAGTTTCGTTGCAGTTTTAGTCGTTTATCTGCTCAAATTTTTCAGTTGCATATCCAGTTTTCAACGAAGCACATGAATGAGCAAGTGCGAGCATCACGTGTTAAAGTGGAGGCTCTTTTTTTAGCTGTTTCTCCTTCCGTTTGTTTTCCACCATCAACGCTATTGGTTAATTATAAAGAAGTGAGGGCTAAAAACAATTTTGCAACACACATCTCCAAAAGTTAAATTGTGATGCATGAGAGAAGAGTTAATGTCTACCACAAAGTCAGTGTGTTTCTTAGAAAGTATAGTATGCCTTTTGCGCTTATCTGATGATGAGTCCATCGAACCTCCTAACTTAATAATTCCACTCCCCCACCAAACTCTTTCAGCATTTAATAGCCTTAAAAGCGTCACCCCAACCCCTCAAGACCCCCCTTAATTATGATGCAGAAAGCAAGTGGAGACTATATTCCATAGCTTCGTTGCCCCATCTTTCCGCCACCGTTTCCATACAGGAATGAAACATGGCTTCCAGCTACTACAATCCTTCGTACCAGAAGCTGAAGAAGCTCTCTCCAGAATCAGAAGAAGACGCAGTTGAGGCGGAATTTAAAGGGGTGGTAGTGCTCAAGGGGAGGAGTGGTTGGTTCAGATTGAAGAGTAACGGAAGGTGGCGGAGGCCGAGAGTGCGAGTGGCCGGGCTCAGAAGGTTCTTTAGGAGGAAGGCCAGAGTTGTGGGGGATTCAGTGAGAGCTTTAATCGCCAAGGTGCTCAAGAGATTGATGGAGGGAAGACCCTACCTAGGGGAGCTCTTCTCAGGCAACTACATGTTCATGCAAGTGAACCCTTCTCCCACCATCTCCTATGTGAAGAAGTCCTTGCATCTTGGAGCACACCACTACCACCAACGTGGCTTATTTCCACCAACCATTCCCAGGTTCAGTGTTCCAAGGGTTGCTTTCCAGCCATAATATGTTTAATCTTCCTCAATCGTAAGTTTTTTATCCTTGCCTACTCTTTCTAACAATAGACAAAGTTCTGGCAAAATGATTGTCTCAAAAGACAATTATTTGTTAGAACCAGAAGTGCACCAATTTCTTATACTTTGCTTCGGTATTCTGTTATTATAGGTCAAGATAGCATGTATCGTCTTTTCTTCTCAATAGATGTGGACTTTCAGTGTAGCAGCTGCGAAACTTTTTCCTTTTATTTTTTTCCTTTGTTTTCTTTCAAGCTGTAGATGTCTGTGCTATAAGCCACTGTTGCTTGAAAGAGAGGATGATGGTTCAATTATTAGGAATCTCAATAATATTGGTTTCACCCAAACTCATGAGTTACATGTCAGGAAAATGAATAAAACCAAAATGGGATGTGGACAAACATTATTTTGTTAAAACAGTAAAATCATAGATAAAAAAAATAAAATAATAACAACAAGATATAACATGGTAAAATTTTAACTGGTTGAGAAAAATATCCACAGACAAACCAGAAGAAACTTACTACAATATTCTTTCTAATACAAGAAAAAAGGAAGACACATTCTCCCTTGTAATAAAAAAATAGAAGAAAAAACACTCACAAAAGTAACCAAAATAAGAAGAAACTCCTTTCCTTCTCTCTTTCTCTCTCTATCTTTCTCTCTATTATTCTACTGAGGATGGCTCACTATGCTATACTGAGTTTTCCCCTCTCCTATCTGTTATCTTATACGGTCACTAGAGTCCTACACAAGGAGAAACTCTTTCTCGTATACATCGCACAATAGATCAGATCGGATGAGGTGTTGTAACTTTCCACATTGCACCCACGCATGGTCGGTAGTTGCAACTACCCTATCTCTCTCTCTCTTTTTTTGTTTTATCACTTCAAATGTCCCACTTAAAATAAAAAATAAAATAAAATACTTCACCCTTGCTTGCTGAGTCATGTTGCCTATGTCTCCACTGGGCGATAAGAGAATTTGTTCCTCATGAATTTATTAGTATTGATTTACTTTGTCATAACAGCCACTAAATTGTCCATTGTGTTGATCTTCTATACGATACCATCCTTCATTATTTCATGAACATAGTGATATTGACTCTTATGTGCTTTATTCTTGAATAGAAGGTTGGATTCTTCGTAATGTGCAAGGTACTCTAATTGTGATAATACATGAGAATATTCTCTTGCTTATTATGCTTGAATTCCTCAATCAACTCTGTAATCCAAATTATTTCTTTGCAAGCTTGTATGGCTACCATGTACTCTACTTTCGTAATAGATAGGGCTGCAACAATCTACAACTTTGAAACCCAGCTCTGGAAGTGTAGACACAGTTTGTGATTGATTTTCTTTTATCGATGTCACCTGCAAAACCAAAACCTATATATCCTTTATAGCATAATACAACATCTGTGATTCCTCTGACATATTTCATAATCCTCTTAATTGTATTTCAATGCTCTCTGCTAGGATTTTTAATGAATCGATTCACCACACCAACTATTTGTGTAATATATGGTCTATTACATATTATAGCAAATATCAAATTGTTCACCATCGATGCATATAATACTCAAGATATTTTTAATCTCTCCGCTTCATTGAAAAGAGCATACACTTGAGGATAAATTCATAGGAAGTGGAATAGAAAAGGACTTAAAATTTTATAAGTTGAAGCACCATATGATTTTCTTCAAATAATTCTTTTGCGACAGTCATATCTTCTTTTCTTTTTTGTCTCAATAAATTTACATTCCTATAATCTTGTCTTTTCTATCTCATTGAATTTGTATTCTTAGAATTTTATTTGCTGGTCCCAAGTCCTTCATATCAAACTCCCTAGTCAACTATGCCTTTAATTTTTCTCCCAAGTCAACTATGTCTTTAATTTTTTAAATCGATCTTTGTTGGGGACTATCACCAGCATGTCATTAACATATAGTAGTAACATAATAAAATTATTATCATTAAACCTCTTGTAATAGGTGCAATGGTCTAAACCAAGTCTACTATATCGAAGGCTAATGATGAAGGAATCAAATCTCTTGTACCAACACCTTAACACCTACAATAAGCCATACAGAGATTTATTTAACTTAAACCAAGTTCTCTTTTTCTTTTTCAACAAAACCCTCTAGTTGAAGCATATAGATTTCTTATCTTTTTCAATAAGAAATACATTTTTCATATCTAATTACTCTATATGTAAGTTAAATGTAACATACAAAGTGAGAATTATTCAAATTATATTAAGTCAAATGAAAAGGGAAAATATTTCATTAAAATCAATATCTTCTTTTTAAGCATATCCTTTTACTGCTAGTCATGTACAATATCGCTCCAATTGATCATTTCTATCTCTCTTGGTCTTATAGACCCATCTATTTTCAATAGCTTTTCTTGCTTGTGGTAGTGGTGTAAGTTCTCATGTCCAATTTTTATGTAGAGCTTTAATTTCTTTGTACATTGTTCTCATCTGGATGCATTTGGACTACATATTGCTTTTTAGAAAGTTGATGGCTCTTTATCTTCAGTTATAATACAGTATGCAACATTGCTCTCCAAAACATACCCCTTGTGCTAAGCCGATGGTACCTACTTACAAGTTAACTTTCGAACTTCTTTACCCTTAGACTAGATTAATATTTGTTTATCATGCCCCTATGTTGCTTTCGAAGAATCCTCTTACACTTGAATTTCAATAGTTTCTAAATTTTCTATCACTATGCTATCATTTTCATCCTTTTATAGATCTTCTATAAATATAACATCCTTGTTGATGATTATTTTATGATCAATGGATCTCATGAGCCATATCCCTTAACTCCATTAGCATAGTCGATGAATATATATTTTATGGATTTAGCATTAAACTTTGTTCTTTCCTGAACATTACATTTGTAGGACAATCAAATATATGTATAAAATAATAATTAACCAGCTTACTAGTGCACATTTCTATAAATGTTTTAAACTCAATAGTTGTTGAAGGAGACCAATTAATAGCATAATAAGCGGTTCTTATTATTTTTATCCAGAATGACATGGCTATACTTCCAGTACTCAATAATGCTCTAGTTCTCTCTAAAAGAGTCATGCTCATCTGCTTTGCTACACCATTTTGTTGAAAACTATATAATACTGTAAACTGTCTCTCAATACCTTCTTGTTTGTAGAAAATATCAAACCTCTTGCTTATATATTTTCCTTTATTATCTATCTATAAATACTTACTACCCTTTTTTAAATGATTGAGATACTAAAAACATATTTGCCTTCTTCTTAATTAGATATGCAACATCTCCTATAATAATCATCAATAAATGAAATAAAATAATTTGCTCCTAGTGAGACTCCCAAACCTAAAATGAATCAAGACAAATAAGTACATACTTCTCATAGTAGATCTTGTAAATTTTAATTCATGCTGCTTATTTGTAACACAGTGCTCACTAAAAAGTAAAGTTATCAATTTGAGTCCAAAAATAAAGCTTTTGTTGGAGAGAATCTTCAAGCCTCATTCTAATGTCCTAGTCTTTGATGTCATAACATAGTAGATTTTTCTTCAAAGCGAGATGATACAATAGATGCATCTACCTCTTGTAGGGTCTCTCTTAAAAATATGTATAGATTAGTTGGGATTTTTTCCACCTTCATAACGATGAGTGCTCCTTTGACAATCTTTATAGTCTCATTCTCAATATAGATCCTATAGCCAAGCTCATCCAACTATCCTACTGACAATAATTTTTTCTTGAGGCCTTTGACATATGGTACCCCTTGACTAATGTCGATCATATTATCATACATCTTTATCCTGATAGTACCAATACTGGTAATCTCTAGGGTATGATCATTATTTAGAGAAACAAATCCTCTTGAAAAAGATTGATACTGATAGAACCATTCTCTTTTGGAGGTCATGTGCCATGATGATACTGAATCTACTAGCCAAACATCAACAAGCTCATTTCTTCTTCTTGAAACCATTATTGCCTCACCATTGAACAAGTCACCTTCACTTGAGATACTAACTTTACAAAATCATCTGAATCACAGTTCATTTCTTTTATCCACATTCTTCTTGTTCATCCAAAACTCATTCTTAACTTTACAAAATCATCTGAATCACAGTTCATTTCTTTTATCCACATTCTTCTTGTTCATCCAAAACTCATTCTTAATGTGCCTCATCTTATCACAAATATAATACTTGATATTCTTCTTTTTTCTACACTTTGATCTACTCTATTCATTGCTCTCATTAAGGCTATGCCCCCATTGATCTTCTTCTCACTATAGTGTAATATTTCTCATTTCTGAAATTTATATAAGGACGTAGTTTGAATTATTTATAAGAACCTATTTGTAAATCGAAGAACTATTAGAACCCTTACAGATTCTAAGCATGGGGTTGATCTCTTTAGGGGATCAGCCTCCTCAAAACTCTGTAGGGGTTCCTTCCTCTAAGTTGCTGCTCAAAGACTACAGAAAAGATTTATCTATTGGTTAACAAAAGAGGATGAATACATGACTATTTATAGGTTTTCTAAACCCTAACTCATAATAGGACTCATACTCAAGACTCCTATTCCTTTACAACTCTTAATGCTTTTCTAAGAAATAACCTTATAACCCTAACCGGCCTCTTCACCTCTTTAATAGGGGTCGACTAGGTAGGTTAACATAAATGCCCCTCTTTGTTAGGACTCTCCTAGCTAGAGTCCTAACAGACCTGCCCTCTTTAAATCAGCCTTGTCCTCGAGGCTGAGATTCCATGAACTCAGGAAACTAGTTCTTCAGCTCCTCATATGATTCCCATGTGGCATCTTCAAGTGATAAATTATTCTAATGCACTAGTACTTCAGTAGAAGGATGTCGGCGACACATCACCATCCTACAGTCGAGGATGGCTTGTGGTTGGGCTTGAATAACTCCATCCTCACTGGTGTTGGGCAATTGGATCTAGGGTGACTCGTGTTCTCCCAACTTGGGCTTCAAGCATGATACATGGAAGACAGTGAATTTTGACATCCTTAGGAAATTTAAGTCTGTATGCCACAGCTCCAATACACTCTGTGATCTGATAGGACCAATAAAAACATGGGGATAGCTTCATGGAGGCTCGAGTGTTGATGGAGAGTTGCTTGTATGGCTATAGGTGAAGATAAACCCAATCTCCTATTGAAAATTCTCTTTCGTTTCATCATGTGTCGGCTTGATGCTTCATTCTAGCTTGAGCGGTAGAGAGATTATCCTTTAACAGTTGTAGGAGTTTGTCTCTGTCAATCAATTCTTGTCGACCTGATCTACCTTGGCCGAGCTAATTACAAACTTTGGAATCATAGGGGTTGGCCGACCGTACAATGCTTCATAAGGGGCACATTTTGTAGATGAATGATATGTAGTATTATACCACTATTCAACCCAGGGAAGCCATTTCGCCCACTCCTTTGGCCGGTCGTTAGCGAAACACTGAAGGTATGTCTCTAAACACCTGTTTAGCACCTTTGATTGGCCGTTAGTTTATGGATGATACGTTATGCTCATCTTGAGTTTGGTGCCTTGTAACTGAAATAACTCAGTCCAAAATTTACTGGTGAAGATCCTATCACGATCACTTATAATGGACCTTGGCATCCCATGTAGTTTAACAATATTTTCTATGAAAATCTGGGCAATACTAGTAGTAGTGTAGGGATTTCTCATAGCACAAAAATGAGCATATTTCATAAGTCGATCAACCACCATGAGAATTGTGCTTTTACCTTTGGATAGTGGCAGCCCTTCGACGAAGTCCATGGAGATGTCAGTCCACACCGAGTCTGGTATAGGTAGTGGTTGTAGCTTCCCTGGACTTGCTACTATTTCACCCTTGTGCTGTTGACATACATCACATTGTGCCACATATTCAGCAATAATTTTTTTCATCCCTCTCAAATAAAAATTTTGCTTCACTCTTTTATTGGTTCTTAGGAATCCGGAGTGCCCTGCTGAAGGTGTGGAGTACATTTCATGCAGGATGATTTTGATGCAAGGGAAGTCAGGTATAAGCACAATGCGACCTTTGTAGCGTAGATTCCTCAAATCCTAAGTGTAGTGGACTATTGCACTTGGATCCTTCTCCAATTTTTTTATGATGTTGCTAATCTCTAGACCCTTCTTCTATTCTTCCCTAATGTCCTCGAGGAAGCTGGTGGTAGGAAGAGAGATGATTGAAACCTTAGCTTGCTTAGGTAGCCATGAGAGTGCATTTGCAACAACGTTTTCTTTCCCCTTTTTGTAAATAATTTCATAATCAAATCCAAGAAATTTGGTTACCCATTTTTGCTGCTAAGGGGATGATATCTTTTGCTCCAAAAAGTACTTGAGGCTTCTATGATCGATTTTAATTTGAAATCGTCGACCGATCAAGTAGGGTCTCCACCTCGTTACTACATGCACAATGGCGAGCATCTCCTTATCGCATATTGACATATTTTGATAGGAGGGAGATAATGCCTTGCTAGTGTACGTGAATGGTTGACCATCTTGCATGAGAATGGCTCTAATTCCGACTCCAGATGCATCGGTCTCAATGATGAAGGGTCGGCTAAAATCTGGTAGCGCTAGCACCAACGTCGTTATCATGGCTGCCTTAAGTTTATCGAAGGTAGCGGAGGCTTTGTCCAACCATTGGAAGGCATCTTTTTTCAGTAGAGAAGTGAGGGGTAAGCTGATCTTCCCATAGTCCTTAACAAATTTTTGGTAGTAGCTCGTTAGTCCAAGGAACCCGCATAGTAATTTCACGTTTGTAGGTTTCGGCCAGCCTTGTATTGCTTCAATTTTTGTTAGGTCTACCGCTACTCCTTATGATATTATGTGCCCAAGGTACTCTACTTTTTGCTAGAGAAAACAGTACTTTGGCTGCTTAATAAAATGAGTATTCTCCCAAAGGATCATCAAAACAACCCGTAAATGTTGAAAGTGAGTCTCAAGAGAAGGGCTGTAAATGAGAATATCATCAAAAAATACCTGCACAAATTTATGAAGAAAGCTTTGAAAAATATCTTTCATGAGACTTTGAAAGGTTGAAGGAGCATTAGTGAGTCTAAAAGGCATTACCAAGAATTCATAATGGCTATTATGTGTGTGGAATGTAGTTTTAGGAATGTCGTCTTCACATACCCGAATTTGGTAGTAACCGGATCGGAGGTCCAACTTCATGAAGACTCGAGCTCCTTTTAACTCATCAAGAAGTTCATCCACCACTGGTTTTGGGTACTTGTCCTTGACAGTGATGCTATTTAAAGCTCGGTAGTCGATGCATATTCGCCAAGTTCCGTCCTTCTTGCGTACAAGTAGCACCATTGAGGAATAGGGGCTGCAACTTGGCTGAACCACCCTTGTTTCAAGCATCTCCTTTACGATCTTCTTAATTTCATCATTCTGGAGGTGAGGATATTGGTACAATTGAGTGTTCGCTGGTGGCTTGCCCGAAAGGATTGGAATCCGATGGTCATGTTGCCACGTAGGAGGAATACCACACGGCTCAACAAAAATGTTGGCAAATTCAACAAGCAATTGAGCAAGATTTTGATCTTCAATTTATATTTTCTTCCCCTCTGGTTATTGTTGGAGATGCATAAAAAAGCCACCATTTATCTTGTGTAAAACTTTCTCCATTCGTTGGGTCGAAATGGTGGTTACGTTGCTTCCGCGTTTTTTGCGTAGGATGATCTGTTTGCCTTTGCAGTAGAATTTCATAATTAATATGGAGAAGTTCCAAGAGATATCACCTAGTGTCATCAGCCATTCTATGCTAAGCATGGCCTTATAGTCATCAATTGGTAGGAGGAAGAAGTTGGTGATAATTTCTTGGTCTTGCAGTAATAGTTTCACCTACAGACATCTTTGGTCACACTTTAAGATTCTTCCATCGGTGACCTTTACATCGAACTTGCTGCAACCTTCGATGTGGAGGGCCATCCAAGCAGCAACCTTATTGTTTAGGAAGTTATTAGTGCTGCCCGTGTCGATGAGAACAGTGATCGATTATTGTTTGAGAAGGCCTCTAACTTTCATCGTTTGCAAGTTTAAGTAGTCGGCTAGTGTGTTTATCGTAACATCGGTCGATTGTGGCTCTTCTTTCGCATCTTCTTCTTCATGTTTAAGGCTCTCTTCTAGATGTTCAATGACCATTTCTTCTACTCGTTCAATTATAAGAAGTCTCCCTTTTCTACAGCGATGCTTGCGGCTCCACGGCTCGTCGCAGTGCCAACATAACCCCTTCGCAGATCGCTCTTGAAGCTCTTCTCTTGTTAACCTTTTGGTGCAAGGACTTGGTTGATAGTAGGGGGGGATGAGGGCTTTAGTATTGCTAGTCGAGGAGCGACCCTAGTCCTTTGGGCTTCATGGTTCAATCACTCCTCTTGAAGTCGTGTGAAAGAGATGGCTGTCATAAGCGTGTACGGTTGTCGTGCTTTAACTTCTCCCCGGATCTCCGGCTTCAAGCCCTTAATGAAGGTCCCCAATAGCTATTTTTTAGACTAATCATGAGTTTAATTAGATAACCTTTCAAACCAAGTTTTGGTACTCCTCAATGGTGGAGGTTTGTCAGATCTTTGCTAGTTGTCCGTCAATGTTTTCATAATCGGTTGGTTCGAAGCGGGTCAGCAGTCCTTTAAATTGTCACTATGAGAGGACTCCATGAGTGTGTTCAAACTAGTCAAACCATTGTATGG
>LVTN01002281.1:21746-35088 GCA_001649415.1 Musa itinerans
TAACCCTAGCCGACCTCTTCACCTCTTTAATAGGGGTCGATTTAGGTAGGTTTTACATGAATATCCCTCTCAATTAGGACTCTCCTAGCTAGAGTCCTAACACCTTCATTCGTAAAGATGATAACTTTTGCGATAGAAGAAATTCGCAGCATGGGATAGATAAGAAGACTTCTTCTTGGTATTTTGAATGAAAAATTATAGCAACAAAATGTATTAGTGATAGGAGAATACCAGATCTCTGATGCAATTGGAGGTGACGATAGTAGATTGATTTGATCTACGGCAGAAGATGAAGGTGGAGATGGCGACGTCAAGAGCAATTGTGAGAATTGCTTGGTTGGTGGTGGGTGGCAGGGATGGCAGCAAAAGTAGCAAGATCGCTGCTATGATACCAAGTGTTAGAACCCTTGTATATTCTAAGCTTATGATTGATCTATTTAGGGGATCAGCCTCCTTAGAACTCTATAGGGGTTCTTTCCTCCAAGTTGTTGCTCAAAGGCTACATAAAATATTCATCTATTACTTAACAAAAGAAGATGAATACATGGCTAATTTATAGAGTTTCTAAACCCGAACTCCTAATAGGACTTCTACTCAAGACTCCTATTCCTTTACAACTCCTAATACTTCTCTAAGAAATAACCTCATAACCCTAGCCGACCTCTTCACCTCTTTAATAGGGGTCGTCTAGGTAGGTTAACATGAATGTCTCTCTCTGTTAGGACTATCCTAGCTAGAGTCCTAACAAGAACCTATTTATAAATATAGAAATTTTAATAATTTAACTATTAAAGTTATAAAAAAATAATTTTTTTTTTTTTCCCATCGCCTCCCACGCACCTTTGTTTCCCACACAAGGAAACAGAGGAGGTGCGGTGCATCGGGGAGGAGAAGGGAAGAAGAGGAGAAGAAGAGAAGAAGAAGAAGAGGGAGAAGAAGAAGAAGAATATAGAAAGGAGGCTGCGGGTAGGGCTGTGGTTAGGAGAGAAGCCAATGAGAAAGGAAGAAGAGAAGGAGAGAAAGAAGAGAAGGGAAAGAAGGGGTTGCGGTTGTGGCTATGGCAGCTGCGACTGTGGCCGTGGCTGCAGCTAGGAAAGAAGAAGAGGAAGGAAGAAGAGAAGGAGAGGAAGAAGAGAAGGAGAGAAAGAAGAGAAGGGAAAGAAGGGGGTGCGGTTGTGGCTGTGGCAGTTGTGGTTGGGAAAGAAGAAGAGAAAGGAAGAAGAGAAGGAGAGGAAGCAAAGAATGGAAAGAAGGGGCTACGGCTGTGGCTATGGCTGTGGCTATAACAACTATGGCAGGGAAAGAAGAAGAGGAAGGAAAAAAAGGAGAGAAAGGAAGGAAGAAGTGGAAGGGGCTTGTAGCTAAGGCTATGACTGGGAGAGAAGAAGGAGAGGAAGAGCAACAGGGGAGGAAGAAGAGGCTACGGTTGGGAGAAGAAGAGGAAGGAAGAAGAGGAGGGGAGGAAGGAAGGAAGTAGAGGAGGGGGTTGCGACTACAACTGTGGGAGAGAGAGAAGGAGCAGAAGAAGAGGAGGAAGAGAGGGGAGAGCAAGCAACTATGCCTCTCTATGTTCTGCACGAGCTGTAGCTATGGTGGAAGAAAGAAGATAGGAAAACAAAGAACAGAGAGAAGAGGAGGAGGAAGAGTAGAAGGATTTGGGCTTAAAACTTCTTTGGATTACAATCTTTGAAAGGCAAGTATTCTAATCCTTTTCTACTATAATTTTATCTCTACTTTTGCCTTGAATATGAGAAATTTGAATAGTTCTAGCCTTGGAATATAATATCTCTCTTGTTTGGATATAAAGGTTTGAATCTGGAAAATTATCGAGATTCTGATCCTTCTACCTTCTTTTAGCTATAAATCCTTGTATTGATTTCCAATTTGAAGAAAACTTATTTGATCTAAATATAGACAACTATGGCAGGGAAAGAAGAAGAGGAAGGAAAAAAAGGAGAGAAAGGAAGGAAGAAGTGGAAGGGGCTTGTAGCTAAGGCTATGACTGGGAGAGAAGAAGGAGAGGAAGAGCAACAGGGGAGGAAGAAGAGGCTACGGTTGGGAGAAGAAGAGGAAGGAAGAAGAGGAGGGGAGTAAGGATGGAAATAGCTGCGGAGTTTGCGACTACAACTGTGGGAGAGAGAGAAGGAGCAGAAGAAGAGGAGGAAGAGAGGGGAGAGCAAGCAACTATGCCTCTCTATGTTCTGCACGAGCTGTAGCTATGGTGGAAGAAAGAAGATAGGAAAACAAAGAACAGAGAGAAGAGGAGGAGGAAGAGTAGAAGGATTTGGGCTTAAAACTTCTTTGGATTACAATCTTTGAAAGGCAAGTATTCTAATCCTTTTCTACTATAATTTTATCTCTACTTTTGCCTTGAATATGAGAAATTTGAATAGTTCTAGCCTTGGAATATAATATCTCTCTTGTTTGGATATAAAGGTTTGAATCTGGAAAATTATCGAGATTCTGATCCTTCTACCTTCTTTTAGCTATAAATCCTTGTATTGATTTCCAATTTGAAGAAAACTTATTTGATCTAAATATAGACTAATAAAGCTTTCTTTTAATAGCTTATTTGAAGGATTTAGAATAAATTTTCCTACCCAAACATCTAATTGAATTGACCCTACAAGTTCAGTAAAATAAAGACCAAAATTTCTAACCTTTTGTTACGAAATTGCTTATAACTCTTTGTTGAAAACTCTTATTTATGCAAAACTTATGTTAGAAACTAAACTCATAGATCTTTCTTTTGATACTTGGATTGAAAGATTTGAAGTTCAAATGCTTATCCAAACTTATATTTTAATTGACCCTACAAATTTTATAAAAGTAAGGATCATAATTTTTTACCGTTTGATACTAAACTACTTATAACTCTCTATTGGAAAGTTTAATTCATATGAAACTTATTTTATCTAAAATTAGATTGAAATATCTTTCCAATGACACCTTTCTTAAGTAAATTAGAGTATAATTGATAATTTAAATTATTTGTACAATGTCCCTCACAGAATCTATCAGAACAAAACTTTCGTCAAATGTGCCTATTCTAGTTTCATCTCTTTGGACATTGAATTCATCTAGCATGCTTTCTTCAATTGAGCTATATTTAATTGCTTGGAATCCTTTTATACTCTTACTTTTATTTTCTTTCAAATTTGAATGCATTTGTGAAAGAATATGTTTGCATCGTATTCACTCACAAAGGCATATGTACGTTTCGTTGTTCTACATGTACTTATGATATGTGCCAATTTTATTGTTCACAATGTCCTTTTTGTTCTCTGGTATTTATGGGATAATGTGAATCTTTGTCAGAAATGATAAAGGAAGTTATGCTTAGAGCCCGCAATGCTCTATTAACTCCTTATAACTTCACTCAGACATGGGTGGATGGAGCTTCTAGACATGGGAGACTTATGTTTGGTGGTCATTCAGAAATGGATAGACTATATTATGCTATGATCCCACTTCATCTTCTACGTGTTTGATATGATATTCAAAGCTTTGGTTATGTACTTCTATGTGTGCTTTGGATAAAAATGAAATGAATGCAATGTCAAATACAATATTTGAGCTTATATTTCATATTTGTTCTTTAGTATGCTCCAAAATACTTCTTATGCCATTGATATATTCTGAAATACTTCTTATGTCATTGATATATTCTGAAATATTTTATTTGTTATTAAAATGCCTCAAAATATTTCATACGTCATTGATATGCTCTGAAATATTTCATATGTCATTGATATGTTTCAAAACATTTCATATGCAATTAATATACTCCAAAATATTTCATATGCCATTGATATGCTTTGAAATATTTCATACACCAGTGATACGCTTCAAAATATTTTACATGTCATTGATATACTCTGAAATATTTCATATGCTATTGATATGCCCCGAAATGCTTCTTAGTCATTGATATGCTCTAATTACACTTTACTCCATTTATTATGAACCAAATATGTTTTGAATGAAATGACATTTATGATTCTGTATCTAATGAAATAATATCTATGAACTCTTGTATCCCTACCTTGCATTGTGATACCAAGTTTGCTTGTAGCTATGCTCTCTCTTTCCATTGATATGTTTGTCACTTATTGAGCTTTTTAGCTCACTTGTTGTTATATAAATTTTTCAGGTTAGCTTGTCACTCACTAAAATATTAGAACTGGGCTGTGGCAGTGAAAAGTTATTCAAATTATGGACAAGTCTTTATGGGCTATTATGTTGTTATTGTATAAGTGTATTTTGTATGTAATAAAATGTTATTGACAGATTTGAATTGATATATCGTGTAAAAGTTTTAAAAGACCTCTAATGTTTAGAATTTTAGAATATTAAGTTTAATTTGTATAATAATATGAACTTGTGGTAAACATTGGTTTTATAATCATATAGATTCTCACACTTATAGATTTATGATGTGGTTATTATTTTGTTGAGTTAGATTCAGATTTTATGAATTATCAAGTGATGTGGTGTATGATTATAAACTGCACAGGTTTTATGAATGTGAATGATACTTAAATGTTTCTTAGTATCCTTAAATATTAGTTTGGATCCTAGATTGGATTGTTGATGAAATTTTAATATTATTGATTTAAGATAGGGTCACACCTCCTTAATGTGATAATTTGAGGGTGTTGAATCATGGTTTTTGATGATGAAATCAATTAATAAATTATTTGATCTAATCTATATGTTGAGAAAAGTGTGCAGGATTAACTATGATAGTGGTAAGACATAAAACAAATGATGTGCCAGAGTTAAGATCGAGATTTCGTTGGGAGTTCAAGAGTTCGTCGGAAGTCCGAACGTTCGTTGGAAGTTCTATCGGAACTAATCGAGAAGTCTAGGAGCTTGCCAAAGAAGCTTGTCGGAACTCGTCGAGAAGATCGTTGTGAAGTCTAGGAGCTTGTCAGAAGTCCGTGTTGAATTTCGGATTTTGATGATGAAACCAATCGATAAGTGTTTATGTTTTAATCTGCGTTTTGAGTGATGCAGGATGTTTCGATCAGGATGAGACAATTAAAGCAGGAAAAATCATGTTATGCCGGGGGAAAACATGTCAAAAGATTGGACGTCGGGCCGGAGGAATGGTCGACGTATCGATAGAAGGCTTCGGGTCGTGGATTCGGGCATCGGACCAAGAAGAGCGGATATTGCGCCAAGGATATCGGAATTGCAGAGTCAACTGGTCGATCGGGCAATAGGCCGCGAGAGAGGATGATGCGCTGAATAATCGGACGAAGCGTCGAGGGACCAATGACATGTCGGACAACTTGATTAATGCTTAGTATTAATTATCTAGATCGAAGTATGGTTTTACATGTACAAGATTAACTACAAAAGCAAGGCATGAAGTAAAATGAAGTCTCGGAGTCAAGGACGCGATTTCGTTGGGAGTTCGAGAGTTCGTCGGAAGTCTGGATGTTCATCGGAAGTTCTGGCGGAACCAGCCGAAAAGTCTCGGAGTTTGCTAGAGAAACTCATCGGAACTCGCCAAGAAGATCATCGTGAAGTTCAGGAGCTTGCCGGGAGTCCGTCGGAACATTGCCGAGAGATCGTCGGAAGTTCGCCGGAAGATCGTCGAAAGTTTGCCGAAAGAATAGACATAGGGACTTGTTTAGCTTAGTAAATGTCTTAGGATTTCATAATTAGCACGTAATTGGGCTAACCCAATT
Organism: Musa itinerans; assembly: GCA_001649415.1. Lineage (NCBI taxonomy): Eukaryota > Viridiplantae > Streptophyta > Magnoliopsida > Zingiberales > Musaceae > Musa > Musa itinerans. The sequence continues at coordinate 27,446 of LVTN01002281.1, forward strand.
AGGAGCCAGCTAGACCCATGTAAGGACTGTGTTGGGCCCAATAAAAGACCCAAACAGTGCCCCAAGAAGGCTCATCATCATGGCACAGTCTTCGAGACTATGTCATGCAGTGGTACCGTCAGTCTAGGTGGTTGTACCACCCCTGGCAGGGTGCCAAGCGGTGGTACCGCCAGTCTAGGTGATGGTACCGCCCAACATTGCCCCCTAGGTGGTGGTACCGCTAGACCTAGGTGGTGGTACCGCTAGACCTAAGCGGTGGTACCGCTTAGGGTAGTGTTAGTGTCAGACTGACACTAAGCGGTGGTATCGCCCAGCGCAGGCGGTGGTACCGCCCGTACTCGGGAAACCCGGGATGAGATGTTTTATGTTATACATCATTGAACAGATTGAAGCCTATAAATACCCCTCTCATTCCTGGTTAAAATATACATGCACAAAGAGTTTAAAAAGAAAGAAACGCTGCTAAAATGTTATGTGATCTCCTCTCCCTCTTATAAGTGTTAGAATAGTTTGAGAGAGGAGTGAGTGAGTGCTTGTAAGAGTTATCTCCTAAACCCGGTAAAAGGAGAAGAGGGGTGTAAAAGGTGGTTGGTCTTCGCCTATTGAAGGAAGACCGTTAGTGGATGCCGGTGGCCTCGACGGAAGAGGAATCGATGGAGTGGATGTAGGTCACGATGACTGAACCACTATAAAATTGTCGTGCTCCCTGGTTTGCATTTTATTCTTGCTATTACCTTACCGTAAATCTCTTTAAGTGCTTACTGCCTTCAATTCATAAACGTATACTTTCAAGTTAAGTTTTCGAAATCGGTTTTCAACATAAATGGCTTTTATCGTACGACGATTTTTGAAGACGTAATTTTACTGCTACACTAATTCACCCCCCCTCTTAGTGCCGACCCCGCTCTTGATCCTAATAGATTTGAGGAGCATCATCATAGGCTTGCTATGTGGATCACCACTAGAGAGGAGGATGCTTGACCTCCTTCATCCTCTCCAATAGATCTTTAGAGATTCAGAGATATATGATCTCCCTAGGTAACATAACTATCTCACACATGGTTTTCTGTGTCGTGGGTTTTGCGTACCAATTGTCGTACAACGATGAACACCTTTTGAGAAATTTTGGATTTTTATTTTATGTTCTTCCGTTATGTATGTGATGTCACCCCTAGATTTTTCTACAATAGTCAACACCTTGACATTGATGATATCCCTTAGCTACTAGCCTTGCTTTATAGGTCTTTACCTTTCCATCTACTCCGATCTTCTTCTTGAAGATCCACTTGCAACTGATTGGTACAATACCCTCAAGTGCATCACCCAAACATAGTCTCTCAGATCGTGTCAAGTGGTAGTACCGCCTAATGTCAGTGTCATATTGGGCGGTGGTACCGCCCAATATCATACTAATAAGCGATGGTACCGCCTAGTACTGGCGGTATTGAAAACCATGGATAAGACCATTTTGGCTCTAAATTTGAATCCATTTGGGGCCTATAAATACCCCACTCATCCCTGCTCGATTTACACAAGAACTAAGAACAAATTTGTGCGAAAATGCTATTGTAATCTCATAAGAATTCCTCTCCTCTTCTCAAAGTTATATTTTTTATTAAAGGAGGGATGAGTGATTTATAAAGGTTATCTCCTAAACCTGTGAAAAGGAGAAAGGGGTTGTAAGAGGGATAGTTGATATTTACCTATTGAAAGAAGATTAATAGTGAAAGCCAGTGACCTTAACGGAGGAGGAATCAAGAGTGGACATAGGTCATGACGACTAAACCACTATAAATTTGGTGTGCTACCTTTTCTTACTGTTTACATTCATTGCAAACTACTTTACTTGCTCATTATATTCTTACAAATATTTTCAAGTTAAACATCTTTCCGATACGGCCTTTATCGAGTAAGTTCTTGTTGAATTTCATATTTTGATAATGAAACCAATTGATAGTGTTTATGATTTGATATGCGTTTTGAGTAATGCAGGAAGCTTTGATCAGGATGAGATAATTAAAGTATGAAGAATCATGTTGGGCTAGTGGAACATATCAAAAGATTGGATGTCGAGCCGAAGGATCGATTAACGTATCGATAGAATGCTTCGGGCCATAGATTTGGGCATCAGGCCAAGAAGAGTGAAAGTTGTGCCAAGGAAATCAGAGTTGTGGAGGTCAACTGGCCGATTGGGTAATAGGCCGCAAGAGAGGACAATGCACTGAAGAATCGGATGAAGAGTTGATTGACCAATGACATGTCGGACAACATGATTCATGCTTTGTAATAATTGTCTAGATCGAAGTAAGTTATATTTGTGTAGGATTAACTATGATAGTAATCAAAGCATAAAGCAAATGAAGTCCCGGAGTCAAGAACAAGATATCGTTGGGAGTTCGAGAGTTCATCGGAAGTCTGGACATTCATTAGAAGTTCTGTCAGAATCGACCGAGAAGTCCACAAGCTTGTCAAAGAAGCTCGTCGGAACTCGCCAAGAAGATCATCGTGAAGTCCAGGAGCATATCGGGAGTCTGCTGGAATATTGTCGAAAGATCGTCGGAAGTTCACCGGAAGCTCGCCGGAAGAAACCTAGACTAACTGGATCGGATTTACTTAGTGTATGCCTTAAATTTCATAGTTAGCACATAATTGGGATTAGAATTGGGCCAACCTAATTAGGGGACAGTTGGGCCCAAGTTTGGGCTATGTTGAGCCAAGAGAAAGGCCCAAACAGTGACCAAATAGGTAAAACCATCATGACACAATCTCCGAGAATGTGTAAGGCAATGGTACCACCAGTCTGGGCAGTGGTACCACCCAGTCACAGTCTCTGAGAGACTGTTAGGCAGTGGTACCACTAGACTTGGGCAGTGGTACCTCCCAGTGTTAGGCTGTAGGCGGTGGTACCGCCCGTACCCCGAAATTTTGGGGATTTAAATTTTGGCTCCAAGTTTTGAAGCCATTTAGGGTCTATAAATATCCCAGCTATTCCTACATGGAGTAGAAAGAAAGGTGAACAAAAACTCTATGTTTCTAGAGTTGAAAACCCTTGTAAAAATATAGAGTCCCTCCTCCGAAAGTTTAGAGATCATTCTAAGGGAGAGTGTGAGGGAAGCTTTATAAAAAGGGTGTGTAAAGGTTCTCTTCTAAGCCTGCAAAAGGAGAATAGAGTTGTAAGAAGGAGGTTGATCTTTGCCTATTAAAGAAAGATCGTTAGTGGATGCTAGTGGCCTCGATGGAAGAGGAATCGGTGGAGTGGATGTAGGTCACGATGACTGAACCACTATAACTCGGTTTGCATTTACTTCTTGCAATTTACATTTACTGCAAACTGCCCTTCTTTACTCTTACTTACATTACATCCACTACACACTTCCGTACGCTTTCAATTTCAGTTATCTTTCTAAAATCGATTTTAATTGAAACAAATTTTCCGAAATCGATAATTTTATCGCTGCACTAATTCACCCCCCCTCTTAGTGCCAACTTGTTCCTAGCAGTTAGTATCAGAGTCTGGTTTTTCTTATTTGGTTTAACACCTAAGAGAAATGGCTCTTTTCGGTTTTCAAGAGGGACTTTCTCTTATTCGTCCTCCCTTGTTCAATGGGACGGACTTCACATATTGGAAAACTTGAATGAGAGTTTTCTCACTTTCATTGGATTTAAATTTATGGAATATTATTGAAAATAGATTTGAAAGGTCTTCTCTTCCAATGAACCATTGGAGTGATTTGGAGAAGACGACTTTTTCTTTAAATGCTAGAGCTATAAATGCTCTATTTTGCGCCTTAGACAAAAATGAATTCAATCGGGTTTCTACTTATGAAATGACTTTCGATATTTGGCACATTCTTGAAACCATACACGAAGGCACTAGTAGAGTAAAAGTTTTGAAGATTAATCTTTTAATGCATGATTTCGAATTGTTTCAAATGAAGCCGAGCGAAACTATTGTTGATATGGACACCCGCTTTACGGATGTCGTCAATAGTTTAAAAGGTCTTAGCACACATCAATAGAAGGCTTCAGGGCGTAGATTCGGGCATCGGGATAAGAAGAGCAGATATTGTGCCAAGGATATCGAGTTGCGGAGGTCGACTGGCCGATTGGGCAATAGGCCGCAAGAGAGGATGATGCGTCGAAGAATTCGATGAAGCGTCGATAGACTAATGACATGCCAGACAACATGATTCATACTTAGTAATAATTATCTAGATCAAAGTATATTTTTACATCTGCAGGATTAACTACGATAGCAAGACATAAAGCAAAATGAAGTCCCGGAGTCAAGAACGCGATTTCGTTGGGAGTTCGAGAGTTCGTTAGAAGTTCGGACGTTCATCGAAAGTTCTGTTAGAATTGACTGAGAACTCCCAATGCTTGCCAAAGAAGCTCATCGAAACTCACTAAGAAGATCATCATGAAGTCCAGGAGCTTGCCAAGAAACATTGCCGAGAGATTATCGGAAGTTCGCCAGAGGATCACCGGAAGCTTGCCGTAAGAATAGACATAGGGACTTGTTTAGCTTAGCAAATGTCTTAGGATTTCGTAGTTAGCACGTAATTGGGCTTTGATTTGGGCCAACCCAATTAGGGGCCAGCTAGGCCTATGTAAGGACTGTGTTGGGCCCAATAAGAGGCCCAAATAGTGCCCTAAGAAGTCTCACCATCATGGCACAGTCTTCGAGACTGTGTCAAGCGGTGGTATCGCCAGTCTGGGTGATTGTACCGCCCTTGGCAAGGTGCCAGGTGGTGGTACTGCCAGACTTGGGTGGTGGTACCGCTAAGGGCAGAGTTAGTATCAAACTAACACTAGGCGGTGGTACTGCCCAATGCAGGCGGTGATATCGCCCGTGCCCGGGGAACCCGGGATGAGATGTTTTTAGGCTCCAAGTTTGAATCAACTTGAAGACTATAAATACCCCTCTGATCCCTGGTTAAAATATACAAGCACAAAGAGTTTAAAAAGAAAGAAACGCTGCTAAAATCTTGTGTGATCTTCTCTTCCTCTTCTAAGTGTTAGAATAGTTTGAGAGAGGAGTGAGTGAGTGCTTGTAAGGGTTATCTCCTAAACCCGGTAAAAGGAGAAGAGGGGTGTAAAAGGTGGTTGGTCTTTGCCTATTGAAGGAAGACTGTTAGTGGATGCCAATGGCCTCGACGGAAGAGGAATCGACGGAGTGGATATAGGTCACGACGACCGAACCACTATAAAACTATTATGTTCTTTGGTTTGCATTTTATTCTTGCTATTACCTTATTGCAAACCTCCTTAAGTGCTTATTGCCTTCAATTCATTACGTACACTTTAAAGTTAAGTTTCTGAAATCGATTTTTCGTCGAAAACGGTTTTTATCGTACAAAGTTTTTCAAACTTACGTAGTTTTTACCGCTGTACTAATTCACCCCCCCTCTTAGTGCCGACCTCGGACTCTCAATCCTAATAGTCCACTTGAACATTGCCGAGAGATCGTCGGAAGATCGCCGGAAGAACAATTGACATACCGGGACAAGAATGCTTTGTTAAATGTCTTAATTATCATAGTTAGATCGTAAATTGAGTTAGGATTGAGAGGTAATCCGACTAACTCAGTTAGGGGCTAATTGGGCCCATAACAAGGCTGAATTGGGCCAGATTGAATAGTCCATTCAACACTTGAAGTTACGGCCGACGTTGGCACCACTTGGGACTCGCTCTCCCATATGCTTTGGGCGGTGGTACCGTCGATAGTTAATACTGTCAAGCGATGGTACCGCCCCTAACAAGTAGTGGTACCACCAGAGCTCGGTCTCCGAGCTTTGTCAAGCAGTTGTATCGCCCAGATTGAGCAGTGGTACTGCCTAGTGTCAGTCTGCAAGTGGTAGTACTGCACAATAATGGCAATGGTACCACCAATATCCCGAAATCCGAGGATGTGACACTTTTTGGCTCTAATTCTAAAGTCATTGGGGCCTATAAATACCTCACACTTTTCTGCATGAAAAGGCACGAAAGTATTAACATAATCTTGAATTCTTGGTGTGTTAAAAGTGTTGTAAAAGTGCAAGAGTCCTCCTCCTCCCTTTCTAAGTGTTGAGATTATTTAAGAGAGGTGTGAGGCTTGTAACGGTTATCTCTTAAACCCGTGTAAAGGAGAAAGTGCTGTAAAGAGGTGGTTGGTCTTCGCCTATTGAAGGAAGACCATTGGTGGATGCCGGTGACCTCGACGGAGGAGGAATCGGAAGTGGATGTAGGTTACACCGATCGAACCACTATAAATTCTAGTTTGCATTTCTATTATTGCTATTTACTTGCTTTGTATTAGCTTCACTTCCTTCTTACTTGGCTTTCACTATCCTTATAATCAAACACGCCTTCAAGTTATCTTCCGAGATCATTTTTAATATACAAAGAATTTTAAACCGTCGTTTTAATCTGCAACACTAATTCACCCCCCATCTTAGTGCCACTCTTGATCCTAACAATTGGTATCAGAGCTCGGTCACTCTCATTTGGTTTGAAACCCAAGAGAGATGGTATTTGCCGGCAATCAAGAGAGTCATTCAATCACATGTCCTCCTATATTCAATGGGACGGATTACACATATTGGAAGACTAGAATGAGGATCTTTCTAATTTTAATTGATTTTGAGTTATGGAATCTTGTAGAAAATGACTTTCAAAAGTCTTCTCTTCTAATGAGTGATTGGAATGAGTTGGAGAAGAAGACTTTTGCTTTAAATGCCAAGGCTATGAATGCCTTGTTTTGTGCGTTAGATAAAAATGAGTTCAATTGAGTGTCTATTTGTGAAATGACTTTTGATATTTGGCACACACTCGAAGTTACTCATGAAGGCACAAGTAGAGTAAAAGAGTCAAAGATAAATCTTTTAGTTCACACTTATGAATTGTTTCAGATGAAGCCAAACGAAACTATTGTTGACATGTACACCCGTTTTATGGATGTCATTAATAGTTTAAAAGCTCTTGGCAAATAGGCCAAGAATTTATATAACTTTCCTCTCGAAGAACTAATCGGGTCACTAATGACCTATGAGATGACTTGCAACGCTCATTAAGAGCTTGAGAACAACCTTCCAAAGAATTAGAGGGATATGACACTAAGAACTCAAGAAGATCACTTGAAAGAAAATTCAAGTGATGAGGACTATGATTATGACTTAGCACTCTTGACAAGCAAGTTTAAAAAATTCATTAAAAGGAATAAATTTAAAAATGATACTAAAAATAAATTTGAATCCAAGAAAGAATAAGTTATATGTTATGAATGTAAGAAGCCGAGACATTTCAAAAGCGAATGTCCTCAAGCAAAGAAGAAGAAGCCTCTTAAAGAAACTTGGGACGATTCGAGTGCATCCGAAGAAGAGGAGCCAACCAACATAGAGCAAGTTGCTCACTATGCACTAATGACTATCGGAGATGAGGTAAGCAGTTCATTAGATGCAAATTTATCCTTCGATGAGCTTTTAAGTGCTTTTCATGATTTATTTGATGAATGTAAATTAGTTAGTAAACAATATAAATTATTAAAAAAGGAGCATTCTTCTCTTGTTAGTGATTTTGATAGACTAAAAATTGAGCATGATGATAGTTTAGCTCCTTGCACAAAATGCAATGAATTAGAAACACTTAAAAAGGAAAACTTG
>LVTN01002282.1:18039-32285 GCA_001649415.1 Musa itinerans
CAAAGGTAAAAGCACAATTCTCGTGGTGGTTGATCGACTTCCGAAATATGCTCATTTTTGGGCTGTGCGAAATCCCTACACTGTTGCTAGTATTGCCTAGATTTTTATAGAAAATATTATTAAACTACAAGGGATGCCAATGTCCATTGTAAGTAATCGTGATAGGATCTTCACTAGTAAATTTTGAACCGAGTTATTTCAGTTATAGGGCACGAAACTCAAGATGAGCACAGCATATCATCCACAAACTGAGGACCAAACAAAGGTGGTGAACAAGTGTTTAGAGATGTACCTTCAGTGTTTCGTCAGTGACCAACCAAAGGAGTGGGCGAAATGGCTTCCCTGGGTCGAATGGTGGTATAATATTACATATCATTCATCTACAAAATGTGCCCCTTATGAAGCATTGTATGGTCGACCGGCCCCTGTAATTCCAAAGTTTGTAATTGGCTCGGCCAAGGTAGATCAGGTCGACTAAGAATTGATTGACAGGGACAAACTCCTACAATTGCTAAAGGATAATCTCTCTACCGCTCATGCTAGAATGAAGCAACAAGCCGACACACGACAAAGAGAAAGAGAATTTTTAGTAGGAGATTAGGTTTATCTTCACCTACAGCTATACAAGCAATTCTCCATCAACACATGTGCCTCCATGAAGCTATCCCCATATTTTCATGGGCCCTATCAGATCATAAAGTGTAATGGAGCTGTGGTGTACAAACTTAAATTGCCTGAGGATGCCAGAATTCACCCTGTCTTCCACGTGTCATGCCTGAAGCCCAAATTAAGAGGACACGAGTCACCTCAGATCCAACTACCCAACACCACTGATGATGGAGATATTCAAGCCCAACCACAAGCCATCCTCGATCGTAGAATCGTGATGCATCACCAACATCCCTCTACTAAAGTACTAGTGCATTGAAATAATTTACCACTTAAAGACGCCACATGGGAATCTCTAGAGGAGTTGAAGACCTAGTTCCCTGAGTTCATGGAATCTCAGCTTTGAGGACAAGGCTGATTTGAAGAGGGCGGGCTTGATAGGACCCTAGTAGGGTTGGGTCCTACTCAACCAAGAAGTAGCTAATAAAACCCTGTGAGATTGTAATAAACCCCACCTAGCCCCCTCTATCTTATAAAGAAGAGTGGCTAGGGTTTATATTTGGGCCTTTGGGCTTCCTAGCCACCACCCCCTCTTATTGGGCTGGTTGGTTAGGGTTAAGGCAAAAGGGATAACTCACTTAGGAAGCAGCTCCTAGGGCTAGGGTTTGGACCCTTATATAAGCATGTAGCCTCCATCTCTTTGAGAATGAGATCTATATAATATTGCAGCCATTTGGCCGACTTCTTGGAGGGTGGAATCCCTATAGCATTCCAAGGGTTGATCCTCCTCAAAAATCAATCTACATAGAATTCCTCTAGGGTTCTATCAAATGACTCTTTTCGGCTTTCAAGAGGGTCACTCTATCATTCGTCCTCCTATGTTCAATGGGACGGACTACACATATTGGAAAACTCGAATGAGAGTTTTCTTGCTTTCCTTATATTTCAATTTATGAAATATCGTTGAGAACGGTTTTCAAAAGTCTTCATCTAGAATGAACGAATGGAATGATTTGGAAAAAAAAAACTTTTTCTTTAAATGCTAGAGCTATGAACGCTCTATTTTGCGCTTTGGATAAAAATGAATTCAATCTAATTTCTATTTACGAAATGACTTATAACATTTGGCATACACTTGAAATCATACACGAAGGCATGAGTACGGTTAAACATTCTAAAGTTAATCTTTTGATGCATGATTTTGAGTTGTTTCATATGAAACCAAGTGAAATCGTTGGAGACATGTATACCCGTTTTATGGATATCGTCAATGGTTTAAAAAGTCTTGGTATATGTTTTACTAATTTTGAACTTGTGAATAAAATATTGAGATCCCTTCCGAAGAGTTGGGACTCTAAAGTAATGGCCATTCAAGAGGCCAGGGATTTGAATAATTTCCCTCTCGAAGAACCTATTGGGTCTTTGATGACCTATAAAATGACGTACAAGACACATGATGAACTTGATGAACATGAGAATAACCTTTCAAAGAACAGGAAGGATTTGACACTTCGAACAATAGAATACCATTTGAGTAATAACTCAAGTGATGATGATGATGACTTTGAACTTCTCATTATAAAATTTAAAAAAATTCATGAAACAAGAATTAAAGAATAAAAATGAACTTAAAATGAAGTTGCCAAAGAAGAAGAAAGTATTGAAGGCAGCTTGGGACAAATCGAGCTCATCCGATGATGAAAAGCAAACCAACAAAGATAAGGTGGCGAACTATGCCTTAATGGTTTTCGACGATGAGGTAACCAAGACCCCTTTGCTTTATTTTGAAATTACTTAATGAATTTAATGAGTTATTTTTAAATTAGTTTAGAAAAATTATATGTAAATTGTTAAAAAAAATGGGAATCGTGCTTATCCTTCCAGTAATTTTAAAAATGATCATGAAAATTGCATGTTTTATGATAAAGGAACAAAATGTTAGACTTAAATCTAATGTTTAAGATAAATCCTATATATGTTTTTAAGAAGAAATAATGTGTGTCTTGATAATTTAATAATGCACAGTGATTTGAAATCATGCGTAATGAGTTTATATTTCGAAATTATGTATGATGATTTTTGCAATCTTTGTCGTAATGAAAGTTCTTTTTCAGTGTTAAACGTTGATGCATATATTTTTTTGGCATAAAAAACTTGGGCATGCTTATATGAAATCAATCATATGAATTGAAACAACTAAAAAGGGAATGCATTTTAAAAATTTATCTATCTCTATCTTATCATTTGTTTTCAATTAGAAAATGATAAATCTATGTATGTCATTTTGAATATCTTCAAAGTAATTTTGATGATTTGACAATTTAAATGAGTTTTATCAATATCATGATCGATCTTGAATTCTTGGAATCAGAACTTGATAGTTTCTTTATTTGAATCAAGATCCCTCACTTTTTATTCTCTAATAATTTCTTGCATTTTGTTAAAGAGAATATTTATCAAAATGAATCATGACTTTTAGTATTCATATGATCTTATCTTTACACATTTTTACTATGCAAATATTTCTCATCACCAAATTTTTCTTGATATCTTCCATATGATGACTTGAATATTTACACATTTGTGCTATTCCCCTCTTTTTGCCTATGACAAAAGGAGAGAAAGAATTGCTAGTGTATACATCTCAAGAAAAACATATTTCTAAGAAAGGCAAAACTTGTAACCTTGCACATTAAGGGAGATAGTTTAGCTAGCTTAGATAAATTGGTGTAAAACTTAACATGCTTTCAAACACATGCATTATTGAATGATTCTCCTTTTTGCCTATGACAAAAGGGGAGAAAATAAAATGATGAATGTTTGGTACCAACAATCATGAAGTGATAAATGCTTAAAAATGTTGATTTAATGTTTGGTATTATGAATGCTTGAATATCATATATGATATGCCTATAGAGATGATTGATTTATTTTTGGTATCATGCATGAAATAAGGATGAAATGTAAGGTTTTGAAATTGTATATATTTTTATTTGAAACTATAATGATGCACAAACATATTGAAATAAGATTGATACTTTACCTTTGTCATGATTTAAAAATTGATGTAAAGGGACAATAGTTATAATGTTGTATTCTTCCCTTCTTTTTGATAATAACAAAGGGAGAGAAAAATTGCTAGTTTGTACATTTCAAGGAGAAAAACTTGCAAGGAAGCAAAAGTGCTATCTTGCACATCTCAAGAGAGGCAATACTCATGATGCATGAACATCTCAAAAATTTGCTAGCTTGTATATTCGAAAATGATGTAAAACTTACCAAAGTTGCTAGCTTGCATCTTGTAAAATGATGAAAAATTTTGCTAGATTGCGCTTTGCAAAGAAAGCAAAAAATTATACTTCTCAAAAGAGAAGAAAGAAAATTACTAGCTTGCATGATGATAAAACTTGAGATTATATTTATAATGCAATGATTCGAAATTATATATCAAAAATTGCTAGTTGCACATCTCCTTTTTGTTGAGGACAAAGGGGGAGAAGTTATAATGATGATCATGCATGGAATGATGTATTGAAAATTTGATTATGCATGATTTTATGATGACATATTGCTTGGATTTTTGAATTCAAGAGTTCTATCAATATAATATATTGATAGGGGGAGTTAAGGTTAACTCTATCATCAATTGGTTGTTATCATCAAAAAGGGGGAGATTGTTGAATCTCGGATTTTAATAATGAAACCAATTGATGTGTGTTAGGACTCTAGCTAGGAGAGTCCTAACAAAGAGGGGCATTCATGTTAACCTACCTAGCAGACCCCTATTAAAGAGGTGAAGAGGTCGGCTAGGGTTAGGAGGTTATTTCTTAAAGAAGCATTAGGAGTTGTAAAGGAATAGGAGTCTTGAGTAGGAGTCCTATTAGGAGTTATGGATTAGAAACCCTATAAATAGCCATGTATTCATCATCTTTTTTCAAGCAATAGATGAATCATTTCTACAGCCTTTGAGTAACAACTTGGAGGAAGAAACCCCTATAGAGTTCCAAGGAGGTCGATCCTGTAAAGAGATCAACCCCAAGCATAGAATCTGTAAGGGTTCTAACACTTGGTATCAGAGCAGCGATCTTGCTGCTTTTGCTGCCATCCCTACCACCCACCACCAACCAAGCAATTCCCATAATTGCTCTTAACGTCGCCATCTCCACCGTCATCTTCGATCGTAGATCAAATCAATCTACTGTCGTCACCTCCAATTGCATCAGAAATCTGGTATTCTCCTATGACTAATACCTTTTGCTGCTACAATTTTCCTTTTAAAATACCATGAAGAAGTCTTCTTATCTATCCCGTGCTGCAAATTCCTTCCAACGTAAAAGTTATCATCTTTGCGAACGAAGGATTGCTGCAGAAAATTTCAACTGCATATTGTTGCCTTAAACAATCTATTTGCAATCCTTTTTCAACGAAATTTCTTATACACTTCATAGATCATCTTGGCTTCTATCTAAGATTGATCTATTAAGGAATTCATCTCTAAAAATGTTCTTGTGTTGCTGAAATTTTCATCACAAACCGCTAAAATTTTTCGATGAGAATTCTGCTATCGCAACTTGCACCAATTTCCTTGTTGTTATACTGCCAAAATTTTCTTGGTTAAATTGGTCATCCTTGCTGTCATATAAACCAAGATTTTTCTGTCAATTCCCTCCTCAAATCTCTTGGTTTTTGCTGAAATTTTTTTTTAGAAACCGGTGTTTCTTCGACGACAATTATGCTCTTACAAGACAACACATACTTGCAGCAACTTCCACTGATTTCTATCAAACCTTTGCTACTCTCTACCACAGATCTAAATCTTTTTTTCCCTAACCTTCATCCTCTACCATCATATCTCTAAAACTCCATCAAACCACACCCTCAAACTGCACTCAAAACAGCCACAAAACAAGCCTAAACCGCAGCCTACATCCACTAATCCACCAACCCTTTCAACCATCACTTCTCTCAACCTATATATGCCTTTAACTCGATAACAAAAGAGAGATCTTAACATTATAGATTTGGAGGCATATACTATAGCATATGAGGAGGCAATCAATGCTAAATTCGAAGCCTTCGAGGTGCGAATGGAGGATAAGATTCGGACTCTCTTTACCGAACTTAGTTTGGGCCGACCACCAAGCCCAAAGAAATCACATCAAGGAGAGAGCTCTGACCAATCGCACCAAGCCCGAAGAGATGACTTCCAAGAGAAGGGAGGCTCTATGACCGACCCCAACTATCCACGCATGAGGGTGGACTTCCCTAGATGGGAAGAAGGGGACCCGACTGGTTGGATCTCGTGCGCGGAGCAATATTTTTGGTACCACAAAACCGTGGACGCATCAATGGTGGAAATTATAGCTATACATTTGGAAGGGGATGCTATAGAGTAGTTTCACTAGTTTGAACACACTCATGGAGTCCTCTTATGGCGATAATTCAAAAAAGGACTGCTGATCTGTTTCAGACCAACTGATTACTAGAACATTGATAGACAACTAGTAAAGATCCGACAAACCTCAACCAATCAGGAGTACCAAAACAAGTTTAAAAGGTTATATAATCAAACTCATGATTGGTCTAAAAAATAACTATTGGGGACCTTCATTGAGGGCTTGAAGTCAAAGATCCGAGGAGAAGTTAAAGTGCGACAATCGTACATGCTTATGGCAGCTATCTTTTTCACATGACTTCAAGAGGAGCGATTGAACCATGAAGCCTTGAGGACTAGGGTCACTCCCCGATCAGTAATACTGATACCCTCAGCCCCCCTACTATCAACCAAGTCCTTGTACTAAAAAGGTTGACAAGAGAAGAGCTTCGAGAGCGATCTGCGAAGGGGTTATGTTGGCACTACGACGAGCCGTGGAGCCGCTAGCATCGTTGTAGAAAAGGGAGACTTCTTATAATTGAACCAGTAGAAGAAGAGGTTATTGAACATCCAAAAGTGAGTCTTGAACATGAAGAAGAAGATGCGGAAGAAGAGCCATAATCGACCGATGTTACGGTACACGCACTAGCCGTCTACTCAAACCCGTAAACGATGAAAGTTGGAGGCCTTCTCAAACAACAACCGATCACTATTCTCATCGACATGGGCAGCACTAATAAGTGTGACTAAAGATGTCCGCTGGTGAAACTAATACTGCAAGACCAAGAAATTATCACCAACTTCTTCCTCCTACCAATTGATGACTATAAGGTTGTACTGGGCATAGAATGACTAACGATGCTAGATGATATCTCTTGGAACTTGTCCAAATTAATTATGAAATTCTATTGTAAAGGCAAACAGATCATCCTACGCGGAAAGCACGGAAATAACGTAACCACCGTTTCGACCCAACGAATGGAGAAAGTTTTGCACAAGGTAAATGGTGGCTTTTTGATGCATCTACAGCAGCAACTAGAGGGGAAGAAAATAGAAATTGAAGATCAAAATCTTGCCCAATTGCTTGCTGAATTTGTCAATATTTTTGCTGAGCCGCACGGTCTTCCTCCTACGTGGCAACATGACCATCAGATTCCAATCCTTCTGGGCAGGCCACCTGTAAACACTCGGCCGTACCGATATCCTTACCTCTAGAAGGATGAAATTAAAAACATTGTAAAGGAGATACTTGAAACAGGGGTGGTTCGGCCAAGTTGCAGCCCCTATTCCTCACCGGTGCTACTCGTACGCAAGAAGGATGAAACTTGGCGGATGTGCATCGACTACCGAGCTTTAAATGACATCACTATCAAGGAAAAATACATAATACCAGTGGTGAATGAACTTTTTGATGAGTTAAATGGAGCTCGAGTCTTCACAAAGTTGGACCTCTGATCCGATTACCACCAAATTCGGGTATGTGAAGACGACATTCTAAAAACTGCATTCCGCACACATAACAGCTATTATGAATTCTTGGTACTACCTTTTGGACTCACTAATGCTCCTTTAACCTTCTAAAGTCTCATGAATAATATTTTTCGTAGCTTTCTTCGCAAATTTATGCTGGTATTTTTCGATGATATTCTCATTTATAGCCCTTCTCTTGAGACTCACTTTCAGCATTTATGGGTTGTTTTGACGATCCTTCGGGAGAATACTCTTTTTGTTAAGTAGCTAAAGTGATGTTTTCTCTAGCAAAAAGTAGAGTACCTTGGGCACATAATATCAGTTTACTATGTGGGTTCCTTGGACTAACGGGCTACTACCGAAAATTTGTTAAGGACTATGGGAAGATCAGCGTACCCCTCACTTCTCTACTAAAAAATGATGCCTTCCAATGGTCAGACAAAGCCTCCGCTACCTTCGACAAACTTAAGGCAGCCATGACGACGACGTCGGTGCTAGCACTACTAGATTTCATCCGACCCTTCATCATTGAGGCAGACGCGTTTGGAGTCAAAATTGGAGCCATTCTCATGCAAGATTGTCGACCACTCACATACACCAGCAAGGCATTATCTCCCTCCCATCAAAATTTGTCAATATACGATAAGGAGATGCTCGCCATTATGCACGCAATAACGAGGTGGAGACCATACTTGATCAGTCGATGATTTCAAATTAAAACCGACCATAGAAGCCTCACATACTTTTTGGAGCAAAAGATATTATACCCTGAGTAGCAAAAATAGGTAACCAAACTTCTTGGATTTGATTATAAAATTATTTACAAAAAAGGGAAAGAAAATATTATTGCAGATGCACTCTCATGGCTATTTGAGCAAGCTAAGTTTTCAGCCATCTCCCTTCCTACCACCAGCTTCCTCGAGAACATTAGGAGAGAATGGAAGAAGGATCCAAAGATCAGCAACATCATAAAAAAATTGGAGGATCCAAGTGCAATAGCCCACTACACTTGGGATTCAAGGGATCTACGCTACAATGGTTGCATTGTGCTTATACCTGACTCCCCTTGCCTCAAAATCATCCTGCATGAAATGCATTCCACACCTTCAGCAGGGCACTCCGGATTCCTGAGAACCTACAAAAGAGTGATGCAAATTTTTTATTGGAGCAGGATGAAAAAAATTATTGCTGAATATGTGGTACAATATAATGTATGTCAACAACACAAGGGTGAAACAGTGGCAAGTCCAGGGAAGCTACAACCACTACCCATACCGAACTCGGTGTGGACTGAGATCTCCATAGACTTCATCGATGGGCTGCCACCTTCCAATGGTAAAAACACAATTCTCGTGATGGTTGATCGACTTATGAAATATGCTTATTTTTGTGCTGTGAGAAATCTCTACACTTCTGTGTTAGAACCCTAGCAGATTCTAAACTTGGGGTTGATCTCTTTAGAGGATCGGCCTCCTTGGAACTCTATAGGGGTTCCTCCCTCCAAATTGCTGTTCAAAGGTTGCAGAAAAGATTCATCTATTGCTTATGAAAAGAGGAGTAGGTTTTAAGTGTGGACAATAGACTGCAAGAGAGGATAATGCGCCGAAGAATTGGACAAAGCATCGATAAACCAATAACATGCCAGACAACACTTGATTAGCTTTGTAATAATTGCTTAGATCGAAGTAGGTTTTAAGTGTGCAGGATCAACTATGATAGCGATTAAGGCATAAAGCAAAATAAAGTCCCGAAGTCAAGAACGAGATTTCGTTGGGAGTTCGAGAGTTCGTCGGAAGTCCGAATGTTCATCGGAAGTTCCACCAGAATTAACCAATAAGTCCTGTGCTTGCTAAAGAAGCTCATCGAAACTTGCCAAGAAGATCGTTGTGAAGTCTAAAAGCTTGCCGGGAGTCCGTTGGAACATTGTCAAGAGATTATCGGAAGTTCACCGGAAGATCATCGGAAGCTCACCGGAAGAAACCTAGACTTACGGACTTATTTAGCTTAGTAAATATCTTAAAATTCATAGTTAGTCCACAATTGGGTTGGAATTAGGCCAACTCAATTAGGGGTCAAATGGGCCCAAGTTTGGGTTGTGTTGGGCTAAGTGCAAGGCCTAAACAATGACCCAACAGGTGGCACCGTCGTGGCACAATCTCTGAGATTGTGTCAAGCGGTGGTATTGCCAGTCTGGGTGGTGGTACCATCCAGACACAGTCTTCTAGGCGGTGGTATTGCCCAGTGTCAGTGCTGCAAGCGGTGATACCGCCAGGACCTAGGAAACTCGGGATGAGACTCTTTTAGGCTCCAAGTTTGAATCCACTTGAGGCCTATAAATACCCCTCTCGGTTAACATACACAAGAATTGAGAGTAAAAAAGGAAGAAAATTCTATTGTAATCTTGTGTAAACTCCTCTCAAAATCTAAGTGTTAGTGAAGTTTAAGAGAGGAGGTTGTGGGGGTGTAAAGGTTCTCTCCTGAGCCTATCAAAAGGAGAATAGAGTTGTAAAAAGGTGGTTGGTCTTCGCCTATTGAAGGAAGACCGTTAGTGGATGCTGGTGGTCTTGACGGAAGAGGAATCGGCGGAGTAGATGTAGGTCACGATAATCGAACCACTATAAAACTCGATTTGTATTTTTTTTTGAGCAATTTACCTTTACTGTAAACTGTCTTCTTTACTTTGCTTTTACTACACTTATGAACAAGCATTGAATTTCAAGTCATCTTTCCAATCAATTTTCAACGAACAAATATTTTTCGAAATCGACGTTTTTCGAATCTTGGCAAATATTTTTCGAATCTTGAACTTGTTAATAAAGTTTTACGATCTCTTTCTAAAACTTGGGATCCTAAAGTAACGGTCATTCAAGAGGCCAAGGATTTGAATACTTTCCCTCTTGAAGAACTTGTCGAGTCTTCGATAACCTATAAAATGACTAATGTGGCATGTGATGAACTTGAGAACAACCTTCCAAAGAATAGGAAGGATTTGGCACTTAGAACAAATGAAGACCACTCAAGTGAAAGCTCAAATGATGATGAATTTGAACTTCTCACTATAAAACTTAAAAAGTTCATTAAACAAGAATTAAAGAATAAAAATGAACTTAAAAAGAAGTTGCCAAAGAAGAAGAGAGCACTCAAAGTGACTTGGGACGAAACGATTGCATCCGAAGATGAGGAACAAACTAACAAAGGCGAGATGGCAAACTATGCCTTAATGGCTTTCGACAACGAGGTAACCAAAATCCCCTTAATTTATTTCAAAATTACATGATGCTTTTCATGAGTTATTTTTAATTAAGTTTAGAAAAATTATATATAATTTTTTCTTGAAAATTGCATGTTTAATGATGTAATGAAAATGTTAAAAAATTAGGATCATGCTAGTAATTTTAAAAATAATCAAGAAAAATGTATGTTTTATGATAAAAGAACAAAATATTATATTTAAATATAATGATAATCCTATGTATGTTTTTAAGAAGAAATAATGTGTATCTTAATGATTTCCGTATTGCCTTTTGATTTTATTTCAAGATATTTTATGTTCAATGAAACCATGCTTGATGATTTAATGATATAATAATAAAATGATGATTTGAAATTATGTATGATGATCATGAATGTAATGATGATTTTATATTTTGAAATTATGCAGGATGATTGATCTTTGTTGTAATGAACGTTGCTTTTCGGTTTTAAACATAATGTATGGTTTTCATATGAAAAACTTGAGCATACTTATATAAAATCAATCACATAAAATGAAACAAATGTATTGTCATTGGAATTAAAATGATAAATCAAATCTCTTGTTTAAAGAAGCCTTATATTTAATGTGTTATACTTTTTTGGTCTTAATGGTTTTTATGACAAAATTTATTTTTCGAGCCTAAATGTTGATGCATGTTTTTATTTGGCATAAAAAGACAAAGGCATACTTATATGAAACAAACAACTTCAAATGAAACACATAAAAAGGGAATACATTTTCCATCTCTATCTTATTGATTTTTCGATAAAAGATTAATGAATCCATCAATTCATGATCTTGATTTCTCGGTATTTGAGACTTGAGATTTTTTTTGTGAATCAAGATCTTGTATTTGAACTCCCATGTTTCTTTTTGTTATTTACTAAAAGAGAGATTTGCCAAGATAAATCATGTCATTTAGTATTCATGGCTTAATCCTTCATGATCTTTGATATTTTATCTTTTATGATATGATTTTTATGTTTAATTCCTTGAATTCATGAAGTATATCTCATCACCAAATTTTTCTTGATATCTTCCATGTGATGACTTGAATATTTACACCTTTGTACTATTCCCCTATTTTTGCCTATAACAAAGGGAGAAAAAATAAATGATGAATGTTTGGTACCAACAATCATGAAGTGATAAATGCTTAAAAATATTGATTTAATGTTTGGTATCTTGATCAAAATGTTGATTTAAAGCATGAAGTGATAAATGCTTAAAGATTTTAATGTCTTCGTATCATGTATGATATGCCCATAGTGATGATTGATTTATTTTTGGTATCATGCATGAAGAAAGGATGAAATGCAAGATTTTAAAATTGTGCATATTTTAATTTGAAACTATAATTATGCACAAATATATTGAAATAAGAATGATTATTTATCTTTGTCATAATTTGAAGATTGAAGTAAAGGGAAAAGAATTACAACATTGTATTCTTCCCCTCTACTTGACAATGACAAAGGGGGAGTAAAATTTGCTAGCTTGCATATTCTAAAATGATGCATTGCTATCTTGCATTCTTTTTCAAAAACATGCTAGCCTTCATACTTCTAGAAAAGTAATATTTGCTAAATTACTAGTTTGCATGTTGTAAAATGATGTACAATTTTGTTAGCTTACACTTTGCAAAGGAAGCAAAAAATCGTATTTCTCAAAAGAGAAGAAAGAACTTGCTATCTTGAACATCACCAAAAATTGCTAGCTTGCCTATCTTAAGAAGCAAAAATGCAAACTTATAAAATTTGTAATATTGCACATATTTAAAATTAATGATAATTAGGTGATTATGCATGTTGTAAAGCAATGAAAAATTTGCTAGCTTACATTTTGTAAAACATGCATAACTCAAAAACTAGCTAGATGCACTTCTCCTTTTTGTTGATGACAAAGGGGGAGAAGTATGATGATGTTATACATGATATTATGATCACATGATTGCTTTGACTTGAATTCAAGAGTTCTATCAACATGGCACATTAATAAGGGGAGTTAAGGTTAACTCTCTGTCATCAATTGGTTATCATCATAAAAAAGGGGGAGATTATTGAATCTTGGATTTTGATGATGAAACCAATTGATAGTGTTTATGATTTGATCTGCGTTTTGAGTGATGTAGGAAGCTTCGCAGGATGAGACAATTAAAGTAGGAAGAATCATGTTGGGTCAAAGAAAAACATGTTAGAAGATTAGGCGTCGAGCCGGAGGATCGATCGATGTATCGACAGAAGGCTTCGGGCCATGGGTTCGGGCATCGAGCCAAGAAGCGCGGAAATTGCATTAAGGAAATTGGAGTTACGGAGGTTAACTTGTTGAATCTCATATTTTAATAATGAAACCAATCGATAAGAGTTTATGTTTTAATCTGTGTTTTGAGTGACGCAGGATGCTTCGATCAGAATGAGACAATTAAAGCAGGAAAAATCATGTTGTACTAGAGGAAAACATGTCAGAAGATTGGACGTCGGGCCAAAGGAACGGTCGACATATCGACATAAGGTTTCGGGCCATGGATTTAGGCATTGGGCCAAGAAGAGTGGATATTGCGCCAAGGATATCGAAGTTGAGGAGTCAACTGACCGATTGAGCAATAGGCCGCAAGAGAGGACGATGCGTCGAAGAATCGGACGAAGCGTCGAGGGACCAATGACATGCCGGACAACTTGATTAATGCTTAGTATTAATTGTCTAGATCGAAGTGTGGTTTTACATATGTAGGATTAACTACGATAGCAAGGCATGAAGCAAAATGAAGCTCTAGAGTCAATGATGCGATTTCGTTGGGAGTTCGAGAGTTCGTCGGAAGTCCGGACGTTCGTCGGAAGTTCTGCCGGAACTAGTCGAGAAGTCCAGGAGCTTGCCGGGAGTCCGCTAGAACATTGCCGAGAGATCGTTGGAAGTTCACCGAAAGATCGCTGGAAGAAATCGGACTTCTCTTGCATAGATTATGTCTTAGGAATCGTAGTTAGCACATAATTAGAGTTGGGATTGAGAGATAATCCTATCAACTATATTAGGGGCCAACTGGGCCCAAAGTTGGATTGGTTTGGGTTGGATTCAAGGCACAACCAGGGTGCTAAAACCTTGGCCGGCGGTGGCACCGCTTGGGGAAGAGCACCCCAAGAAACTTGGGCGGTGGTACCGCCCAAGCTAGGCAGTGGCAGCGCTTGGGGAATAGCACCCTAGGAAACCTAGGTGGTGGTACCACCAGAGCTCGGTCTTCGAGCTCTGTTAGGCGATGGTACCGCCAGAGCTCGGTCTCCGAGCTCTATCAAGCGGTGGTACCGCCCAACGCAAGCGGTGATACCACCCATACCCAGGAAAGCCGGGATGAGATATTTTTAGGCTCCAAGTTTGAATCAACTTGAAGCCTATAAATACCCCTCTCATCCTTGGTTAAAGCACACAAGTATTGAGAGGAAAAAAGTATAGAAACGCTGCTGCAATCTTGTGTGAGCTCCTCTCAAAGTTCTAAGTGTTAGAATAGTTTGAGAGAGGAGTGAGTGGGGGTGTAAGGGTTATCTC